>CAHIKZ030005210.1:1737500-1757500 GCA_903632075.3 Acanthosepion pharaonis | reverse complement strand
CTCACCTGTATTCGCACACCTTTTGTATAATTAATTGCTATATTTTATTGAGTAGCCTTTTTATAATAGTTATGCGATTTAAAAGTAAATTAAGCACACTTGAAACATACGAACGGAGTTATGTAAACAATATGTTAATAGTAATCATAAGAAAGCTCCGGTTCGTTCACTGTTGGAAAAGTCTACGCATTTATAAAACAACGAAAATACGTGACACTCTCCTCATGTAGATACTTTCTGTTTCTTCTGTCATACTAACGTAATTTATTTCGTGGTGTTACAAACAAAAACAAAATATTTTGTGAGACTTTGTTTTGCAAGGATCATTGTAATTCGTTTCTTTCAACTTGAAAGAAAGCAAATACTCAATAATTTATTTAAAATTTATAAAGCCGTGTTTGAAGATTATTTATTTCTTCACTTTTCACAGTTTTATTCCTCTGTGTGTGTGTGTGTGTGTGTGTGTGTGTGTGTGTGTGTGTGTGTGTGTGTGTGTGTGTGTGTAAATTTGCGTTCACATGTAAACATGTTTCTGCGGGCGATATCATCAGGCAGTAAATGAGACTTATTGCCTGATGATATCGCCCGGGCAGAAACCATGTTTACACAAAGGTGAATGTTACTCTTGCAGAAACCGTGTGAGCGTAAAGACGCTGTTTCGTATTTTCTTATATCTTACATTGCTCTACATTTTCTTTTATGAAAATTTTATTGAGCCCTTTTTTTCCTTAAGCCGTTCTTTTTTTGCAAATATTATTTTTTGTCAAAGGTTTTGAATTTTGAAGCTTAAAATATAAAAAAAAAACTAAGGTCTGCTGATTGGCATTGCATGTGAGTAGCGGATTTGGTATTATTATTATATCATATTATATATATATATATATATATATATATATATATATATATATATATATATATATATATATATATATATACAAGTATAGGATTGGTGTATACGGAATAAATTTCAATAACCAACAATTACTATTCTTAAAAGAGTGCTCAATACAGAGTGGAGCAGATATAATTATTTATTTAAAAATTATAACATAAATATGTAATAAAATCACTACAAAATAGCCATTTTGTTTCAACACCTCCGGTTTCTTATCAAGTTATAATGTTGGATGTAGAATAAATGGTTTTAAAAGTTTTTAAATAAATAACCATATATATATATATATATATATATATATATATATATATATATATATATAATCAAAATTAAGTATACAGTAAGTATTATAGTATTGCCAGTATTATAATAGTATTTCTAAGATTTATTTAATATTAGAATTCATTTATTTCATTAAAATTATTTTTAATACTTTCATTATAATACAGTTATTATAATTGTTATTTTTTAATGATAATAAATGTTTTGCAAGTAAAGGGAAGTGTCCGAATAGCAGGGAAACTGTTTGATCATTTGAGGAATTGATGTGCTTCTTATTGATATGTTTATATAATCAATACAATATGTTTTGTATGCATGTCTTGTGCTCTTTTACTTTATACCTTCTTTTGTATCCCATATATATATATATATATATATATATATATATATATATAATCTTATAAATATAAGCAATTATACTCGTTCGGAAAAACCTTAGGTGTATTGGCTTGTAAATGAACAAACCAATACTCAAGGAAACATTTACAGAGTTTTATAAGCACATGCATTCATAATATTAGTTTCTAAGAATATGGAGAAATCCAATCATTTTAACAAGGAGCGGTAGGGTGTTGAATTTGAAGCTTTTAGCTTATCTTTTTGAAACATGGTAATTCCTGTGTAGCGATGGAACCATATTTTTAAATAGTAAAATTATAATATATATATATATATGGTCTGGAGTTTTGCATTGAGCACTGTTTTGTAAAAATAGAAATATTAATAAGAACATTGTATATCTTACTGTTCTTTCTCTTTATTATAATATATATATATATATATATATATATATATAATACCAAATTGTAATTGGTAGCGATTATTCCAAAGAGGACTTTTCAGTCCATATGAGAGCTTAATGTATGATACAGAACAAGTTATAAGAATAATGAGGAAAAAAACTTAAAATCCATATAAATGGATATATGTATATCCATCTCATCAAACCGACTACATTTTATGAAATGGAATCATAATATCTGTTGTGGTACGATACACCTAATTTACATAAGTGGAGTACCGACCGATATAAATATGGGTTGGTACCGGAAGACGGGAAATAGTAGGAAGAAGAGATCGAATCGAGAGACTCTGCCCGACTGCGATTTATTCAACCCATTCTGCAGGAACAGTCTTCCCAAGAATGTACCAAAACTAACTGTAAATATTGTGTACCTTTTCCTTGTTTCAATACATTTTGTTTACGTACATTTTGTGTTGTATTATTATTATTCCATGCTTATCCAAGTTTCAACAATATCCACGACAGACAGATATAGAAAGATAATAAAAAAAAAATTAGAAAAACTACAAAAATAAAAAATAAAAGATAAAACAATAGCAAAAATAAATTGGCCTAGAAAAGTTTTCTTTAGGGCCTTACATTATGAAGAGAGAGAACAGAAAGAAAGTGTTAATATAACGGATAAGGGAAGGTAAAGTGGTGGAAAGCTTAAATTTTAAACAGAATTATTACAAAGTGTCAAATAAAGTTAAAAAAAGGAAGATGTTAATGTGATGTCTATTTAAACAGTATCATCATCATCATATAATCCTCGACATCATAAGTCTAATGATAATAATAAAAAATATATAATATACTTATAAGAAATAGTTACATATTATTGTTGTGGGACCTTACCCATAATAACATAATGGACTATTCCATACGTAATAAATACTGCGCCTCAAGAGGAAGCAGAGAGTTCAGCCTGAAGTCGGACGACTGGCTGATCGGCTGATCGGTTGAACTCTCTGCCTTCGGGCGGGGAGGAACCCGAACGAGGCTACGCCGAAGGGTGGAGTCTCTTTCGGGGAGGTAAACCGACCCTGAACCCGTTTATACGGGTTCAAAGGTCATATTTTTGGCCGAGCCCACGGGCTCGGAGATCCCACGTTAAACCGCCCTTGTGCCACATGATGCCCTCGTGGGGGGTGGTGACTAAATACTGTTCCGTCTAAGGTCTGTGTTCAGTTTGAAGTCTGGAGTGAAGTCCGTCAGGAGTCTGTCAGTCAGTCAGAGCGAGCGAGTCAGTCAGTCGAGTCAGAGGCAGACAATTACTACTAAACCTGATTGTTCGTACTAACACTTTCTACTTCTCTGTATATATTCCTGTTTGTAATATATCTGTGTTATTCCTTATCCGTCTTCGAGTTCTTCTTTATTGGTTCTACCTTGGACTATCACCGTAGTACAAGGAACCGGACCATAACAATTATCATAAAAAATATAAAAATACACACACACAAATATATATAAACAACAACACACACACACACACACAGACATATATATATATATGTGTGTGTGTGTGTGTGTGTGTGTGTGTGTGTGCGTACACACATGCATGTAACGGGAAGTAAATGACGGGACGAGGGGAGGAACAGTTTAAACATTTGAGGAATTGGTTTGGTTGTTATTGATATTTTTGTAAATCAATACGTTTTGTGTGCACGTTTTGTGCTACTTTACTTTATACCTTCTTTTATATATATATATATATATATATATATATATATATATATATGTGTGTGTGTGTGTGTGTGTGTGTGTGTGTGTGTGTGTGTGTGTGTGTGTAGTTTGCGGCCATTTTCTACTGGCCAGAGTAAGAGCCTATAGCTGGCTGCCACGAATAGGCAGGAAGATTCTATTGGCCAGCGTGATAGCCAACAGCTGACTGACACGAATGTTAACTAGCATGCTAACATGCAAAAAAAAATCGATAGCTGCAAGTGGGAAAAATTCAAATCTGCATGGCACTTTACTCCAATTGGCTCATTCGCTTGCTTAAACTCAACGTTGATTCTGATTCCGCAGAACTGGGTTGGGTGTGAAAAAGTATTTGTTGTTAACATTCTTTTTTCATTCGGTTTTTCCAGTTACGAGTCATGGCCCTCCACTTCCTCCTATCCCTTGAAGCATGCAATAAGTTTCGTCTATCTGCCAACTCTCACAGACCACGTTCTGTCATCCACTTGATTAAGCCCGCTAGGTATTTTATGCGTTGTTTTCCCTTGTCTCGCTTTCCCTCTATTTGACCTGAGAGTATCAAATTCTCCTGGCCATCTTTTCTCATTATGTATCCCAGAAACTTCAACCACCTCTTTCTGATGTTAAGTATAAGCCTCCTCCTTGTTTTCATCCTCTCCAAGACCTCATCTTTGCTTACACGCTCGCTCCATGATATCCTCAGCATCCTTCTGTTGAATCACATCTCCGTCGCCTCGAGTCTCTTCTTCATCTTTGAGAAGACCGTTCAACATTTGCTGCCGTAAAGAAGGACAAATGCCACGTAACAGTTCAGTATTCTTTTCTTTGTTACCAAAGAAATCCTCCTGTCTTGCAATACTCTGTCCAGCTTTTGGAGTGCGTCCTTGGCCATCCCAATACGTCTACAGATCTCAGTGTCGCACTTACCGTCCTCTGTCAAAACACTTCCCAGGTATTTAAACTTCTTCACCTGCTTGATTTTAGTATCCCCGATCTGCAAATCGCATTTCGGGCTCGTCCTTTTACTGATGACCATGCATTCTGTCTTCTTGTAGTTTATGCTTAGTCCTTTCTTCTCACTCTCCGTCGCTATCTTCTGTAGACGCTTTTGTAATTTCTTTTCTGTGTCTTTCTATCAGTACTGTGTCATCTGCGTATCTTTTGTTGTTAAGATTGTGGCCGCCAATGCTAAATTCCGGTAGGATTTCCACTACATATCAATAAATCTACCGTTTATCTATGCTTAGAATATTGCTGCCTCATAGTTCGATGTTCCTACTATAGACTTAGAGATTCTTGATAAAATGCAAAAAAGAATCAACTATATTAATGTTCATGGTCTGGAATTTCAGCCTCAGTTACCTTCCCATCGCCGTAAACTTGCCTCCTTGTGCCTTTTCTATAAATACTTCCATGGTAACTTTTCGGATGGGCTCGTTGTATGGAGGACATATTGTTCCACATATATAGAGTACTAATTTATTGTGAAAGAGTAAGAATTTTTACCCGAATTTGTTAGGGAACACACGGTTCATTAAAACGGAACTCCAAAGAAATACTACCCGTTAGGTTCCCCTACAAACTAAATATAGCTCAGTACACGGCTTCTTAAAGAAAAAGAAGATTGTGTAGCACCAATTCCTCAAATCAGGAGAGTCTTCTAGCCTTGAAAATCGGTTTTGAAACAATGTTCGAACACCTAGTATCAGTCAGAAAGATCGCAACTATCTTATGTATCTTATTAGGAAATGAGATTATGCAGCGCCAAATGGAGTGATTCTGTTTGCTTTCGAAATAACGATATAAACCACCAAACAGACCTGTCCCTCAGCAAATTAAACAAAGAAAACTCATTTGATTAGTAACGTTTTATACGTTAGTAAGTTTTTACATATTAGCAACGTTTTATATATTAGAAACGTTTTATATATTAGTAACGTTTTATATATTAGTAACGTTTTACATATAAGTAACGTTTTATATATTAGTAACGTTTTACATATAAGTAACGTTTTATATATTAGTAAAGTTTACATATTAGAAACGTTTTATATATTAGTAACGTTTTATATATTAGTAAAGTTTACATATTAGAAACGTTTTACATATTAGTAACGTTTTACATATTAGTAACGTTTTATATATTAGTGACATTTTACATATGAGTAACGTTTTATATATTAGTAAAGTTTACATATTAGAAACGTTTTATATATTAGTAACGTTTTACATCTTAATAACGTTTTATATATTAGAAACGTTTTATATATTAGTAACGTTTTATATATTGGTAACGTTTTATATATTAGTAACGTTTTATATCTTGGTAACGTTTTATATATTAGTAACGTTTTATATATTGGTAACGTTTTATATATTAGAAACGTTTTATATATTAGTAACGTTTTATATATTAGAAAGGTTTTATATATTAGTAACGTTTTATATATTAGTAACGTTTTGTTTGCCAATCTAGAAAATATTCTAAGACATTGTGTTCTTGTGCATTCGTCCTCATCAAAAGCTAATGTCGCCTTCTTGTAGCTGATAAAGAGTCGCTTATTTTCTTTTCGTTTGCCACCTCCATCACCCACATACACACAAATAAATTGCACACACAAAAGCTAATGTCCATAATTTTTAAAACACAGACGCCTATTAAAAAAAAGTACGCATTTTTATTACGAAAAAGTTAGTTTGTTTTTTTTTGTTTTTGTTTTCTTTTTTACTCAAGAAGCGAACGATTATAATTTTAAAGTACGGAAGCCAAATAAGTTAAAGAAAAGAAAAGAATTGGGGAAAAAATAGCAATTGCCTTTTTCGTTGCCGATAACGAGTTCCTTTTTTTCCCTTTCGCTCGTCACTCCCAACTACATAAACAAAAATCCACTAAACACACTAAAAACTAATGTCCATGATTTTAAAATATAGAAGAATGATTAGGAAAGATATACATTTTATGGCCGAAAAAGAATTGCTTTTATTTTTATTTTTTTTTTTTTTTACTCGATCACTCCCCACGAGAGGCGAACGTCTGTATTTTTAAAGTACAAAAGTTTAATGGGGAAAAAAAGAATTACTTTCTCAATCACTGAAAAGGAGTGTTTGTTTTTTTGTTTTTGGGGATTTTTGGGGGGGGGGTCCATACCTTCCACCAAAACTAACGTGCATAATTTTAAAGTGCGGAAAACTAATAAAAATCTTCATCAATGCCTCCAAAACGAAACTGCTATCCTTCCATCATCATAGAGAACCATTTTCTCCCTCCATCAATATGGCTGATGCTAACCATCAGGAGGCAAACTCATTGTGGCTTCTTTGTCTATTTTTTCCACTGAGATGAAATGAAGCGATTATATTCAATCAGTTGCTAGGTCTTCTGCTAAGAAAGTTGGTTCACTTCAAAAGGAAGATTATGTTGCACTCTTAATGGGGAGGGCCTAAACCAAATGCTGTATAAGGTTAAACTGTATAGACACCTTCCTCCTATCTCAGTTTCACCAAGAGGGAGAAGGCTTCGGCTAGCGGGTCAATCCCGGAGAAGTAAGTCGGAACTTGTGAGTGACATGAAATGAAGCTATTATATTGAATCAATTGTTATGTCTTCTGCTAAGAAAGTTGGGTCCTTGTGTGGCAAAAGATTGGTTGGAAAACTTCATCACAACTACATAATTTTAAAGTATGGAAGACTAATAAAAATCTTTATCAACGCCACCAAAACGAAACTGCTATCCTTCCATCATCATAGAAAACCATTTTTCCATCCGTCAATATGGCTGATGCTAACCACCATTGCTGCTTCTTCGTTTGACGTTTTCAACTAAGATGAAATGAAGCGATTATATTGAATCAGTTGCGAGGTCTTCTACTAAGAAAATTGGTTCACTTTGGTGTGCTAGACAATTTTTACCGTTAGAATCCATCTATGCCCTTATGCTTTTTTTTTTTCTTATTTCACCTTTTTGACAGCACTAATTTTTTTTTTCTTAGGAACTGTCATTTGAATCTTTCGAGGATATTACGAGTTGTATTGGACATCAGCTGAAAGAAACACCCAACAAGAAACGCCTGTATAGACACTTTCCTCCTATTTCAGTTTCACTGAGAGAGAAGGTTTTGGCGAGCTGGTTGGTCACTCCTGGAGAAGTAAGTCAGAACTTGTGACACTCTCCTATGGAACCCATTGAGCGGCAAAAGATCGGTTGGAAGACCTCATCAGACCTACACGGACCAACTTGTAGATGACTGTGGATGCCATCTGGGGGACCTGCTGACAGCGAAGTCAGATGGCTTGAAGGAACGAGTCAAGAGAATCCGAGAATTCTCGACTTCATGATGATGATGAATCTCTTTTTCGAGAATAACTGGATAGACTAGACCAGCGTCGAGATCTCATCAAAATATGGCTAAATATAATCGTAGATTTTATGCATACAGTTTCTTTTATCGCACTTCTCGCTTCCGGCTCCATGCTTTCCAGCCAACTTTTATCTTCAAAAATTTAAATGCAATGTCAATCACTATCTACTGTCCTCCTGATTACTCTTCTTTTATTTTCTCTCCTTAGCAATGTACCTGTTCTAATTCTTCCACACCCAGTAACCACTTGTGTCTTAGTGGCTTTATTGCCTTGCTTGGGGTGAACCCGATTAAAAAGAAAATAAATCTATTAAGATGGCGGATTTGAGAACTCAAGTAAAAAGACATGCAAGACTGACCGTCCTGGAAAAGGCTGAGATCTGTCTTCATTCGCTTTGTTCAAATTACTGTTAAAATGTTACGCCAAACAAACAACGCGAATCGAGATTTTATTTTGCGAGGGAAAAAAACGCAACTTACTCTTCTTTTCTCTTTTCTCCTTTCAATGCTTCCGTACTTTAAAATTATAAACGTCAGCTTTTAGTGGGAAACTACAGAAAAATCCCTTTGCGTTTGTGTGTGCATGCGTGCGTGCGCGTTCTCATGTGTATGTGTGCGCGTACTCGTGTGTGTCTATATGTTTTGAACATATTTTTAAATCGCTTTTATAATATTTAGCTGCATAGCTTGGAGGATGACTCCAAGTCAAATACATCAGAATGATATATATATATATATATATATATATATATATATATATATATATATATATATATATGTCTCCGAGATATTATTGAACTGCAACATTATTATCTAGCAACAAATGTGAAAAGAAATTTCAAATTAAATTTGTTATTTTTAAACCCGAATCCAGATTAAAATCCAGGCTGTCGGCAATAAAATTCGAAAACTTCATTATCTACATAATTGAATAATAATAATAACAATAATAAGTATAAAGACCTGGAAATCGAAATAAAAAATATGGAAATTGAAAACAAGACTAGTAGTAGTATAATAATGTAGGTGCGCTTGGAATGATAAAAAAGGACCACAACAACACATTGAAAAATCCCTGGAAATCCCATTTTAAGAGAAAAGCAAAAAATTGCTTTGATAAGTACATCCTACACATTAAGAAGGTCTTTGTCCGTGTAACGCTTGTTATTTTATGGGAGCTGGAAAAAGAAATCATGAAATTTGGCCATAACACACAACTACCTGCCTTAGGTCTTCCCGCAGACTGGCTAGGTAGTGTGACTATAGCAGAAATTGAATAATAATAATAATAATAATAACAATCAAAGCCAACCGCCCAGATATTGTTATTAAAGACCACAAACAAAAACGGTGCCTCCTTATTGATATGGCTGTCCCTGCTGACTGCAATGTATCTTTGAAGATATTCAAAAAGCTGTCAAAATACAAGGATCTTGAAATAGAAATCTCGAAAATGTGGCATATGGGAACATCAACAATCCCTGTTGTAGTTGGAGCCCTAGGACTGGTTGGAAAAGATGGCAGTAGACTAATTGAAGGGATTCCTGGAAGCCCATGCCTCAAGGAGATACAAAAAATTGTTCTGACAAGTACAGCCCACACTTTACGAAGGACTTTATCTATGTAATTTCTTTTTCGTTTTTTTTTTTTTTTGTTTTTTGTTTTTTTTTTTGTCAGTGGAAAGTGTCATGCTGCCATTTCTAACTTTAGGTCCCTGGGCGGGACCCGGAAAGAAATGTGTAAACGCCAGAAATCAAAGAAAATAAAAATAATAATAATAATAAATTATTTTTGTATTTCACTCAATACAAGGCTCTAGAGCCACCCCAAGTAGACGTTTACTGAGTAAGGTTGTTGTAAGTTTAAATAGATTGAATGATTTCTTTTTTTATGGATTATCAACACGTAATAAAATTTGGTCCTTTGTGTTCAAGCATTCCCACTCGTATCTAAAATCATGGCGAAGGCTAAAAAGTTGACAGAGTTTGAACGTGGCAGAAATGTGTCATCGCTGGTGAGATTGGACTTAGTAAAACTGTTGTCACAAATTTCTTAAAAATCCCTGAGGGGTACGGATGGAAAATTTCAAGTGGTCGGCCCAAGAAAATTTCGTCGACGTTGTGAAAGAAGATTAGACGGATTATCCGGCTAGACACCAGCTGAACATCGAACGAGACTGAGGCCCTCACGGACCTAGAATGCAGCTCAAGGTCAATAAGACAGCATCTCCGAGAGAAAGGCCTTGAAAACCGTAAACGCCTTCAAAGTCCACACCTCCTTTCACTCCATCAAACAGCCCGGTTAAATTTTACTGAGAAGTGCCAAACATGGGTCATAAAAAAGTGGAAGAAGATTTTGTTCTCTGATGAGATAAAAAATAACCTGGAGTGTCCAGATGCATCCCAAAGTTGCTGGCACGATAAGGACAATCTACTGGAGATATTTTATACACGACATCATGATCTGTGGTGTTATCTCCTTCCAAGGAACAATTGAGCTTCAAGTTATACAGGGAGCGTTAAACCGCAGCTGGTTATGTTGGAGAAAGCATCCTTATTGACTGAAAAGCATCACTTGTGTATTAATTAATGACTGGATTTTTCAACAGGACAACGTTGTAATCCAGATTGCCTACAGGGCAAAGGATTCTTTTCATGGTAAATAACATAATTCTTTTGAACTATTTAGTGTGTTCGCCCGACCTGAACCCCATTAAAAATGTTCGGAGGTAGATGTTAAGGGAAGCCTATAAAAACGGACATCAGTTCCAAACAGTGCATGATCTTCATGAAGCCATTTTGACCACCTGGAATAACATTCCAGCCAGACTTCTGCAGACGCTTATATCGACCATGCCAAAGCGAATTTTTGAAGCTATTCCCGATGACGGCCGTGCAACCCACTACTGAGACGTCCTGTTGGACATTTCTTACTCTGTTGAGGCCTTCTTTTAGGTGTTGTCTTAAACTTTTGATCAGCTACTATCTAGCTTAATTTCACCAGTATTCAATTCATCCCTATTAAGAGCTAAAAAGATTTTTATTTTCCCTTTTCTTTTAATTTTTGGAAGTTCTACCCTGACAAGTGGTTGGGTCTAACAACCCAAAAGGTCTGTCTATATTTCTGAGATGAGATATTATGTACATTATTTACATTATTCGGACTATTGTCCTCATCTTTGTCGCCATATTTATCACAACCGTTTTGGCCGTTGTACGCTCCGGCCGTCTTCAGTTGCTTGGAATGTCGAACTGAACCCTTTATTTCGCTCCCTGGGGTAGACTGTTCTAGTTCCACGTGCCATGTTTAATGGACGTCAGTTATCAGTTATCTCCTATTAATTTCCCTCTGAAAGTTCTCCACTGTCTTAACTGGGTATTGAACTCACACTCTTTGGGTCCTGTCACTGGATCTAACGAACGCCTTTATCCACTGTGCCATGTGTCATTGGTTAGATCCAGTGAAAGGACCCAAACAGTGTGAGTTCAATTCCTGGTTAAGGCAGTGGAGAACTTTCAGAGGTAAATTAGCAGGAGATAACTGATAACTGACATCCATCAAACATGGCACGTGGAACTAGAACAGTCTACCCCAGTGAGCGAAATAAATGGTTCAGTTCGAAATTCCAACCACCTGAAGAAGGCCGGAGCGTACAACGGCCGAAACGGTTGTGATAAATATGGCGACAAAGATGAGGACAATGGTCCGAATAATGTAAATAACCCAAAAGGTATATATTTTTTTTTATTTTCATTGGCCAGCTGCGGATAATGAAACCAACGGCATTTTGAACGCGGATCTCCGATTAATAATCCTGAGTCATTACTCTTTACACCACACGCACATCCAAGTATTCCGAAGCTGTCACCCCTCTAGGTACTGAGTAGGCTTGACGTTGCTTAACTTCGGTAGTCGTACGGGAACCGGTGTTTCCACGTAATATTGCCGTAAGACTGGGAGAAAGTAAGAAGTGTATATTATCGGGGTATGTAGGATGGATAACGGTTGAACCTCGACATGAAGGGGTTAAGATCGTTACTGTCGGGAAAGCATCATCCAGTTGATCGTCTGTAACAATTTCGGGAAAGGAACTTAATCTTTACCAGACCGAAAGGAATTAGGATAAATCGCCTCTCTGTGCGTGACATGGTGGGTCCTAGCTGAGAAGGTCGAAACTGTTTGAACTAAGAAATGTAGCTCGTCTGAACATTTGCCATGGAAATAGCGATAGAGAAGCGTGCGACTAGTAACGTTTCGGGTTGCAGAGTGGAAAATAATTCATCACCCACAAGGCTGTGTATAGGCTTCTGAACAAGCTGGACGGTGAGGACTGAGCAACTCTGGTCGGGATATGATCGTAATGCTTCATTTTTTTGTCTGATTTTTGTACCCCAAGCAAGGCGGGAATACCACTAGTACGCAGGAGGTTACAGGGAGTGAAAATGAGAGAAAAAACTGAGTATCGGAAGGATTGAGAAAAGGGGAAAATATTAACGGGATTCAAAAATACAGAAGATGGCGATTGACGTTGCATTTACATTTTTGAAATTTGTACTTAGAGGGAAGCAAGTAAACGGTTTCCTTAATAATCTCCGCTAAAGTCTTCTCATTCTCTTTCACTCTCTGGACCTTAAACCCACCCACCCCTGCGTTCCATTGGCATTTTTGACTTGCTGATTAGTGTTGCTGGTGGTGTTGCTGCCTGTCAAATAAATGGTTCAGTTCAGAATTAGGTTGCACATGCACCTGATGAAGGCCGGATAACACAACGACAGAAACGTGATAAGAACAGTCCGAATGTAGTTTAAATAATGATAACTCCTCATCCCAGAAATTCGGCAAAACAGTCACAACATATGAAAAAGAAAAGATCTCAACTTAACCTGTCACCAGGAGGATATTTGTTAACCTTTTTATGGTTTTAATGGCACTGACGAACACTCAATTCGGAATTTTACCTTATTCAGGAAAATTCTTCATAGTCGTTATAAACATTAGTTAGAAAGATCAGACTGTTCGTCTGAGTTCTTAACTCTTTGAACCCTGAGTTCCTGAACAATTTTAACCGTTTTGCTTGAGCTGCTGAGTCAAAATTCGTAAATAATTGGTATGTAATGTTTCACGGTAGATATAAAAATAGTTTACCTACTTTCAACCGGTAGCTGGGAATTAATCACTATATACAAATTTCGGAAAAATACGTTATATGAACGAGACTGGTAAAGGAATATAATAAAGTAAATATATTTATTTCTTATATCTGGACACATATTTCCCTGAAATGCTAGGTTGTACCTAAAGATCTTCCAGTGTGCACCAGTGCATCGTACGGCAGAGGTTCTCAAACTTTTTGAAGTCCGAGTGCACTTGAAATCCTAACAATAATTATAGGAGCACTATATACAAATTTCGAAAAAATACGTTATAATGAAGTCAAATATTGCAGAAAGAAATAATGCAATAAAAAGATATTAAATGAAATATACCATAAGTTTATCCATTCTTGTGTTTATAAAAAACATGAGCCTGATGAGTCTTAGCGATTTCTTCAATGTTTGGGCATACGCGGATACGAGCGGACCGCTATTATATATAATAAGCTTATACTGTCAATAATAATTGCTTTATTTATTGTCGATAATCCCTTTCTTACTGATTTCCCACGTATTTCTATAGTAAAATATCATTATCATTGTACATCTATATTGTAATCGGCGATGAAAAATGGATAATTTACAACAACATAGAACGTAAGACATGCAAAATTGTCCATCACGATCCTTAGTAAAGGTCTCTCTTCATCCAAAATGGGCTAATGTTGTTTACAGTGTGTTGTGGAGAAGTTCATAACTCTCAGCTCTAAAATGTGAACCAAACAGTTGATCTGAAAAGATAGGGCTACCAATTATGGCAGTATGTTATATCACCATGACGATAAGAGTGTTTTTATAGATCTGCAAAATTCTTTCACGGAAAAAAAAATCCTTGGAAAAAAAATCGTTAGGCGCGATGAGCGGTTCTTTGTTGAGAAAGATAAGTTGTGGGTGGAATTATAAAGTTGGCGGAAAGATAGAAAAACAGTGAAATAAAATGTTCTATGTTATTCAATAAAATTAACGTTGGAAATTATTTATTTTATTTTTATTTAAAAAAAAAATCTACGGACAATTTTGGTTGTCGACTATTTGTATTGTACGGAAGAATCAATAATAATAAAATATAAGCGTTACGACAAACTGTTATATAGGAATAAAGTGTCGCTGCCGACTCTTCAGTTTGAATATAAATCGCCAGTTCGTAAACACGAGTGATCCCATTATCGAATTAAATGGATCACGTGACCATAGAGGAAACGCATATATAGGAAGTCACGTGACGTCTAGATTGATCGCTATTTCTAGTCTATCCTCTATTACTATACAGACCTCTATTCCTTACTCTATTAGTTTTGGTTTGGTTTGGTTTGGTTTGGTTTGGTTTACGGCATATCAACCTCAATGGGTTATTTAATGCCGGCAACATTTTTTTATTGCTGGTAATATTTTGTTTTGTCAAAAATCTGTTTCTGGTAATAATTTCTTCAAAAAAAGTATTGCTGGTAATAGTTAACTATTTGCCCATAGCTGGGATCCTAACAGGTGCTACTACACTGGGTCAGGGTGGACCTGGGAACACCAGCAATTAAAAGGTGGTTCCACGCTCCTCAAAACCTCCTGATCAGAGGCCTTGCTGCTGGATGTAGTTGATCGTCTTACCCAGGACTATTTCTCTATTCAAATCACTATACGATAGTTACTTTTCGAACGAGTATTATCGAGCAAGTACTATTAGCGCGAGTGATGTTCAACGGCGTTACTATAATTGTAGCTACGATTACAAAGTCTCTACTACAACGAGCATTAACGAAAGTGGCAACGAATATTTGTTGACATTACCAAAGTAGCAACGAGTGTTCATTGACATCACAAAAAAGAAACTTTTATTAAAGATTGCATTCTACACTAAGTAAAGATTTTCACAACTTGCCAAGAGATACACCAAAAACAATCTCTTTTGTATTTTCTTTCGTGATATTTCATTGCTTTTAATACGTAGCATTGTCTCGCTCAGAAATTACAAAAAAAATCAACATTTAATTATATTTAATTATAGCAGCACATAAAAGAATTCGTAAAGAAGAAAATACAAAGGATCTTGTGACGTTTTCAACGTAAGATCTGTAGTTATTAATTTTTTTTCTTCGCCCGATTAAACGTCATTTTCCATTGACATTTCTCTTTGTTTCTTTGAGGCCATTTAGACAGATGACCAAAAAAAAAATCTAGTCAAGATAATTCGATATCCGAGTCTGTTTCTCTTGCTTTTTTGCTTTTTTTTGTTTTTTTTTTTTTGTCTCATATCACGTAAGCGAGCGCGTACTAGCTCGATCCCCACGTGCTTTCATTTATTTTTCACAATTCAATCCTTGTTTATTAACGCCACTTATCGAAAGTTCTTAAAGATGACAAGAAGCGCGTATTATTTACAATTATTCGCGCTGTTATCCTCATCGTCACTGCCATAACGTTTCGGCCGTTGTACGCTCCGGCCTTCTTCAGGTGATTGGAATTTCGAACCAAACCCTTTATTTCAATCCACCGGGGTAGATCGTTCTAGTTCCACGTGCCATGCCTCTTCCGGATGTCTCGCTTATTTCCCTTTAACTCGACTCTCCAAGTTTTGGTTCACCACTGTTGTGGTCTGGTATTGAACACACAACTCTCTGGGTCTAGTCACTGGATCTAACCAACGTCTGCCCCGGCCGACGAAATAAAGGGCCCGGTTCGAGATTCCAATCACCTGAAGAAGGCCGGAGCGTACAATGAATCTAATGTCTTCCTCCACTGCGCTATGGAGAGTTGAGTTAAAGGAAATAAAGGGTTCGGTTCAAACTCCCAGTCACCTGAAGAAGGGCGGAGCGTAGAACGGTCAAAACCTTTTGAATATGGCAATGAAGATGAAGATAACAGTCTAAATAAGGTAAATAATACAAGTAATCATAATACCTCATATCAGGCATATAGAGGCCGAAATGTTGTGAATATGGCAATGAAGATGAGGATAACAGTCTGAATAATGTAAATAATGCAAGTAATCATAATACCTCTCATCTCAGAGATACAGACAGACAAGAAGCGTGTTTGAAAGCGCTCGATGACTAACATTCGGGCAATATCTGTACCCATTAGATTCAAAACATTCACTATCTGTTATAAACAAGAAATGTTCACTTAGAAATTCCATCCCGTGTATGACGATAAACTACATCCGCGTCTTGGGTGAGACGATAAACTACATCCAACAGCAAGGCCTCTGATCGGGAGGTTTTGCAGAGCGTAGAACCACTTCTTAATTGCTAGTGTTCCCAGGTTCGCGCTAACCCGGGTGGTAGCACCTGTTAGGGTCCCAGCTATGGGCAAATAGTTAACACCCAAACTTGTGTAAAAATAGGTTTTAATACCAGAATTCAATACTTTGTGATAAAAAAAATATTACCAGCAATAATTTTTGAAAGAAAATTTATTATCATCAATACTTTTAAAAAAATACCAGCAATACAAACATTATACATTCTTTGAAAAAATTACGACCAGCTATAAATTTCTTAAAGGAAAAATATTCCCAGTAATAGATTTTTGAAGGAAAACATATTACCAGCAATAAAAATTTTGTCAGCATTAAATAACCCATTGAGGTTTATATGCCGTAAAACAAATCAAACCAGATCAAATATATATGTATATATACACACCTTTTTTACCAAACTATTTCTATGCATCTAATTCAAAATTTTGTTTGCGTTAAATGATTCACTGAGGTTGATATGCCATAAAACAAAACAAACAAACAACTAATCACTTAGAAATTAACACTAATTCTCTGTCGGTTTTGAAGATTTTTTTGTTTTGGGGGTATTTTTTATTTTTTTGCAGCTTATCTGTTATTTAAAGATGAAATATATTCCAGATTATAGGAAGTTGTTTACAGAATCTGGAATTCCCAAACAATCTGCTTAACTTCTGTTACCGATTGATTGTTTTTTTTACAGCTTATCAACCTCTTGAAGGTTATTTAACGCCAGACTTTTCTTTTGGACTGTAAGACTTTTTGAAGATAAAAATGATTTTTACTGATACAGAACTTACTAATTAACCAATAGCTGGTGAGAGGAGAGGTGGAGCCATGCCTTTCCCAAGGGCATTTGCACAAATATAAATATAATGAACCCGACTTAGATAGATATGAGCAGACACTGAGATAGATAGATATGAACAGAATGAGATAGATAGATAGATAGATAGATAGATAGATAGATAGATAGATAGATATGAACAGACACTGAGATAGATATGAACAAACTGAGATAGATAGATAGATAGATAGATATATAGACAGATAGATAGAACAGACACTGAGATAGATAGATAGATAGATAGATAGATAGATAGATAGATAGATATGAACAGAATGAGATAGATAGATAGATAGATAGATAGATAGATAGATAGATAGATAGATAGATAGATATGAACAGAGTGAAGTAGACAGATATATATGAACAGACAGAAGTAGATAGATAGATAGATAGATAGATAGATAGATAGATAGATAGATCATGGGAAAGGATGAGATAGATAGATAGATAGATAGATAGATAGATAGATAGATATGAACAGAATGAGATAGATACGAACAGAATGAGATAGATAGATAGATAGATAGATATGAACAGACACTGAGATAGATATGAACAGACTGAGATAGATAGATAGATAGATAGATAGATAGATAGATAGATAGATCATACCAGCATGTACGGCTACCATAGCTCACACAAACTACTATTTCCGGCTATACCAGCGTGACAGCTCTCGCCATAATAGATGTCTATTTGCTATTACTCGTAACAAATGTAAGCTAGTTCTCATAAAAGCTAAGTCTCTCTAAAAACTTTGACTCTCATGACTACTAGCGTCTCTATGATAGTGAACTAAATAAGTACAAGGTCTCTATTCCCCCATCTTCAATCGAAATGAGGTGTCATCATCATCTGCTGATAAAGCCGAGTGCTTTGCCCGTAAATTCTCCTCAAACTCTACTCTTGACTCATCTGGGGTTTCCACTTAAAACTGATTCTCTTTTGAATGATATACATATAACCCCTTCTATGGTTTCTGCTATCAATCTCTAACACAGATCCTCACAAAGCATGTGGACACGATGGCAACCCATGGAATAATCATTAAAAAGTGTGATCCTGAACTGGCTCCTGTTCTCTCTAAACTGTATAATAAATGCCTTGCTGTCTCCTGCTTTCTTGCCTGCTGGAAATCATCGTCTGTTGTTCAAGTTTTTAAGAACTCTGGTGAACCGACTGACCTAACCAACTATCGGCCTATTAGCCTTTTGCCTCTTTTTGAGAAATTCGTAGAGGCCATAATCAATGCTAAATTGGTTCATCATCTCTTATCACAGGGCCTTTTTCTTAGAGAAGCAATACGTCTTTCGTTCCTCCAGATCCTCTGCTGTTGTACTAACGATAATTGCAGAAAGAATCTGTCATGCTCTAGATAAAAACGGTAAAGCCAGGACATCTCGAAAGCCTTGGATATGTTAATCCGTATGAAAAGCATGTGGAGCATTGGATATCTCGAAAGCGTTTGACAGAATTTGGCATTCAGGTATTGTCTAGAAATTGAAAAGTATCCGGTCCCAGCCTTGTAGATAAATAAAATAACAGTCTTATATAACAGTCTTCCACCCGCCCGTGCTATAAATAACAGTCTACACACGTAGACTAAACTATTAAATAATACATTCGGAATTCTCGATTACCCAGATCGACAGGAAAGTGCGAAATCAGATCGGTTCACGGCCCCAGCCTTGTAGATAAATAAAATAACAGTCTATTCCCACCCATGGATTAAATAACAGTCTAACCCCGTAGATTAAATAATTAAATAGTGAATTCGGAATTCTCGATTACCCAGATTGATAGACAATATATATATACAATATATCTCAGAGATGATAAAGGTCCGAAATCAGATCGGTCCACGGTCCCAGTCTTGTAGATAAATAAAATAACAATCTAAAATTACAGTCTATTCCCCGCCCGTAGATTAAATAACAGTCTACCCTCGCAGATTAAATCATGAGTTCGGAATCGATATACAAATGAGGAAGACTAGAGGGCACAATGGCCGAAACGTTGTGAGGAATATGGTCTAAAATCCGAAATCAGATCGGTCCACGGTCCCATTCCTGTGTTTGTTGAAACCATTGTCCGAGTTCTGGGGTAGAGTTCCTATGTTCGAGACGACATGCGAGATGGATTCGTCTTTGACGTTAGCTTCTTTTCTAGTTTTTACCTATAAGGCAGCAAGTGGTTTGAATTCTGAGTTTTCCTTTTCCTAGGCTCGTTGCCAACCAGTATAGAGTCAAAATCTGCTATTTTACACATGGGGAGAGAGCAATTCATAGATTTCACAAGAATATTGAACTCGATAGGAATTCAAACTCGGCTCTCCGATTCCTCAATCCGAGACGCGGTGCATTTCCTCACAGTGTCTCCGGTCCGAATATAAATAATGTAAACAATGCTAGCTTGCTTTTTATATACAGTCACATTTTGTGCTATAAGTATTTTTCGTTATATTTTGTAAAGCATTTTCTTTCAACATTATTTGCTTAAATGCAGCAAAAAAGCTGAAGCTTCCCTGTTGAAATGCAGTGCTTCTAATGTGCCTGTGGGTCTTTAATGCTGTCAAATCCGGTAAAGGAATTGAAGAAAACTTCTTTTTTTTTCATAGAGACTTGAGGTATTATGGTGACTGCAGTAAGAATGGTTATAATGTATTGTTTTGGCTTAGGGAATACCGTTGTATAATCAGGTCAGTGATCGTGGCCAGCTAAGTTTAAGATAAGGCAGAT
>CAHIKZ030005210.1:1717500-1732500 GCA_903632075.3 Acanthosepion pharaonis | reverse complement strand
ACTAAAATAATGGAAAAGATCTGCCAGATGGAAATAAATTCAAAGTCGAATGTCAAGATTTGGAGGATGAGTTAAAGTCCCAAGAAAATAGTTTTATTAATTGACGTGATCTCTTAACTGAATTGATTATTGAAAGAGAATTATTTCCTGAAGATGTAAAGCTTCCAATAGAAAGTCGTTTGGTTCATAAACACTAATAAGTATCCTGTAAGATACCATTCCAAATTGTTGATCTCTTAACTGAATTGATTATTGAAAGAGAATTATTTCCTGAAGATGTAAAGCTTCCAATAGAAAGTCGTTTGGTTCATAAACACTAATAAGTATCCTGTAAGATACCATTCCAAATTGTTGATCTCTTAACTGAATTGATTATTGAAAGAGAATTATTTCCTGAAGATGTAAAGCTTCCAATAGAAAGTCGTTAGGTTCATAAACACTAATAAGTATCCTGTATGATACCATTCCAAATTGTTGTATTGAGACTCATGCTTACAATAACCATTACGGTGGCTACTGGAGAGAGAAGCTTTAGTTAATTAAAGTTTATAAAAACAGACTTGCGGTCGTCCATGAATCAAGAAAGATTAAATTCTTTGGTTATTTTGTCAATAGAAAATGATCTTGTAAAGAAGATAGACGTGAAAAGATTTGTAGATATAAAAGCTAGAAAAAATATTTTAGGTAGGATAATAAAAGTTTTCTTTAGATTTATAAAGTTGCATATTGTAATAAACTCGTTATTCTACATTTTCCGTTTTTTGCCTTGTGAAAATTAAAAATAATAATTGTAAGGGTACTGAAGTTCATCTTGCCCGGGGTACCAGCAAACCTAGGACCCTAATTCTAATCCATAAATTTAACCATAACGCATAACTTCAAACCTGAAGCCGATATCTGATCCCAATCCTAATCCTGTCTCTAACTCTCAGTGGTTCGCCGACGTTTTTTTTTCTCTGGGCCGCATTTTCGGAATTAAAATTTGCCCGGGCTTCAGCAAATTTTATGCGATAAAAATTACATTTAAAAATAAAATAAAAACAGAGAGGGTTAAAGGTTATAAAGAAGATCGTTGTGAAAAGTGTCATGAAAAGATTTGCAGTTCTAAAGGCTAGAAAAATAATTTTTTTTAGATAGGATAATGAATGTTTGTTTGGATTAAGTTGTATATTGTAATAAATTCATTATTCTAGATTTTCAATTTTTCTCCTTGTGAAAATTTCAAAAAAATATACTTGTAAGGGCGCCGAAGTTCAGCTTCCCCCTGGTACCATTAGCTCTAGGGCCGGTCCTGGATACCCGTTTTTAAGTAGACGCTCCGTTTTTTTTTAAAAAACAGTCTTTATTTCTTCTACCGAGCAATCGAGAAAACTTAATAGAAAAAATGTGCTCTCCCTCCGGCAGGATTCGAAATTGCGTCCCCCTTTGCAGGAGAAACCTTCATCTAATCTGGCGTGTATTTACCACTAGGCTACGAAGAGTAAAAAAAAATATATTAAAAAATATGGCGGATTAAAAACTGAAATCCATCCATTCATTAGAGATTTACATCTATATGTTTTCAGTATATATTAGTATGCTGAAATGTTCATTATTTATCTGGCTGAACACTCTCCGCCTCATATATATATATATATATATATATGCGTGTGTGTGTGTGTGTTTAAGCATAAGAAAAAGTTAACGCAACCTCCGCATTGTGGTGAATCATTACAGCAACAATAAAAGACAGCGTGCAATCCAAAAGCTGTACTGTATACCGGAAGTTCTCTACTCTCGGTGGCCAGACAGAAGGACGACAAGCACTTCCGTTCTAGAAACTCCAACAAAACAACTTAAATCCTAATGTCAAGAAGAAAACATGACTTGAGTTGAGTCAATGTCAGACAGTTCGAATAGACAGGCTGTAATTTGTTTTCCTACCAAGCGACGAACAAACGTCAAGACACGAACCCATTTTATGTCCATGTATACAGACCGACTCAATAATTCGAACATCAGGAAAAGAAATAGAATTTTATTTTAAATCAGCTAACTTATCACGAACAAATACCTGAGCAAGTTGTGGTTTGATTGTTCACCAGATGTTCATGCAGAAAATTTGTTTTGAGTTCTTGATTGGCTGCCCTATTATTGAGACATTCGATCAAAATAAGTTTTGCTTTAAAATAACACTCGCTTCTAAACCTCAGCGACTGAAGCCAGCTTGCAAATGCGCTTCTATCGATCCATATCAACGAAAAGTTCAATGCTAACAGTTTGTGGTGAATTCAACAACAAAGAAAGGACTTGAGGATACAGAACTTTTCCCTAACGTACCTAAATTTTATGAATTTAAGTGTAGTACTAAATTGGTGGCAATGTCTTATCATTTTACAGTTGAAATGGCTAGAAGTAATCGTAAATTCTATGCTAATAGTTTTTTTTCTATGCGAAACTTACTCCCAGCTTCACAGTCAACTTTGATCTTCACAAATTTCAATGCAGTGTCAATCGCTATCTTCTATCTTCTTAATTCTTATTCTTTTATTGTCTTTCTCCTTAATAGGAGTTTTTTCTCGTGTTCCCTAATACTCAGTAACCTCTTGCGTCCTAGTGGCTTTATTGCCTTTGATCTTCACAAATTTAAATGCAATGTCAATCGTTATCTTCTGTCTTCTTAATTCTTATTCTTTTATTGTCTCTCTCCTTAATAGGAGTTTTTCTCATATTATCTAACACTCAGTAACCCCGTTGCGTCCTAGTGGCTTTATTGCCTTTGATCTTCACAAATTTAAATGCAATGTCAACTGTTATTTTCTATCTTCGTAATTCTTATTCTTTTTTTGTCCTCTCTCCTTAATAGGAGTTTTTCTCATATTCTCTGACACTCAATAACCCTTGCATCCTAGTGGCTTTATTGCCTTTGATTTTCAAAAATTGAAATGCAATGTCTATTGTTATCTTGTGTCTTCTTAATTCTTATTCTTTTATTGTCTCTCTCCTTAATAGTAGTTTTTTTCTCATTTTTCTAACACTCAGTAACCCCGTTGCGTCCTAGTGGCTTTATTGCCTTGCTTGGGATGAAATGATTAAAAAGTAAACATTACGTTGACAATATTACCGGTTCAAAATTGCACCAAATTTGATACACTCACGTGACACTCAATGAATTGATCTTAATGATTCTATTCTGTTATTTCATTCTCAATCCAGTCCAAGTTGTCTAGATTTCAATTGGCTTCTCTCGATCAATTCTTCACAAGTCTTGTTCGACTTTCTTTTAATCCAACCAACATTTGATGAAAACGTTTTATTCGTATCTACTGTTTTTCTATGGATCTATTAATTCCGAGACCTTCGTACAAAAAGTTAGAAAGGACTCTCCCATTCATTACTGGAAACAGCGATAACAACTACCTGGCTGAATAAACCTATTTTCTTTAAAAAAAATTGTTTTAACAGAAATAATTTATACATTACAACCGACGGTAACATTGGCTGTTCGGCCAGTGAATGCTGAATGTTTCCTTGTGTTATAGACAAGTGTATGGTTGCAAGAAAGAAATACGACAACAGCAGAAATAGATTTACGTGATTTATTTCAACAGGAACGTGTGGGTTTGGGGACAGCTACCTTGTGGTATAGTTTATAGGCCGGCTGAAGATCTGGGTTGATCTCTCATAGTAGTTCTCGCTGGTTGACGTGGTGTACTGCTGCTGGCTGCTGCTGACCGCTCAGCCTGAACGTGACAGGTCTCTTCCCTGGCCTCCTGTTGACTGCCGTTGTACTTCCGTGTGATCCCTTTTATGGCGTTTTTTATGGCTTAACAGGCTCGAAAAACGACGATAATTAGGAGGGAAGCATTTTTATTGGTCTAAAAATAGAAACACTTTAATTATAACTTATTTTTCGACCGGAACTCGTACGTAGGGGACATGCGTAAACGAAGATAATGGTCATTTTGTGACGGGGCTTTGTCCCGTTCACATCCGGCTCTCGCTCTTGAGTATGTTAGTTCATTTGCCTGTAAATCAGCCGAGATAGGTCTTAATTTATTTTTTAACACTTATAAGGAAACAGTTAATAGAAAGAATTTATACATTACAACCGATGGTAACATTGACTGTTCGGCCAATGAATGCTGAATGTTTCCTTATACGGAAACAGTTAATAGTACCATTATCATTCTACGGGTAGATTTCCTGTAGTCCGACCTATTTTAATCAGGCCGACATTTGAAACGTCTTATTCACATTTTTTCTTTGCGATGAAAATAAAGAAAAAGATACTGTGGATAGTCATGATCACTTCCGTCCTGAAGAGAAATGGCATTTAGAAAATTAAATAAAAATAAATGACTAAAATCGAAACCTCAGACACTTAAATCGTCTTTCCAATGCTCTTCCACTGAACCATATCAACAAAAAAATCAATGCCAACAGTCGATGCTGGATTCAACGACAAACCAAGGACTTGAGAACCAATCCATCTGATACAAAACTGTGAATTCAGCCAATTTGTCCGCAACATCCCCGGGTCGAAATCACACCAAAATAGGTCTATACACGTTACACTATTGATTCCCAATGCGTCTGTTTAATGATTTCGCTCGCAATCAAGTCTAAGTTGCGTAGTCTAACACCAATATGGCCGACCTGCTCTTAACCCGAAGAAATTTGATCAAAACGTTTTATTACCAATGACTTTTTCTGTTCTATCAATCAATTCTTCAGGCACACATCCCCGAATTTAACCTTTTTTCTTTCTTTTTTAATGCAAACACTAATCGATGAAAATGTTGTATTCGTATTTATTAATTGTAAAAAAAAATAAAAGAATCTGAAGCGATTTCGTACCTTTAAAAATATATCTCCATGTTGTAAATTTCCTCACCTTAAATAAAGTAAAGGAAAATTAATCACAAAAAGCCGCAGTTTTTGTTGGGATTTACACAGAAAAATGTCACAATTAATTCATACTAACATTTTGTCACTATAAATTACAAGCACTCCTTCAATATTTATTGAACAGGGGTAGATGTTTATCCCTTGTTTACACCAATTGGAGTAGATAGGTTCACCTATGGCTGGTTTACACTCCTCTGCAGTCTTTTGAACAGGAGTAGAGGTTTATCCCTTGTTTCCTGTTTAAGATTGGGTTTCCGGTTCCTTCTAAAGTCTGCTTCAGTTTTTCTCTCCTCTACCAATTGAAGTAGATAGGTTCACCTATGGCTGGTTCACACTACTCCCTGGTCTTTTGAACAGGAGTAGATGTTTATCCCTTGTTTCCTGTTTAGGATTGGGTTTCCAGTTCCTTCTAAAATCTGCTTCAGTTTTACTCTTCTCCACCAATTGCAGTAGATAGGTCCACCTATGGCTGGTTCACACTTCTCCCCAGTCTTTTCGACAGGAGGAGAGGTTTTTCCCTTGTTTCTTGTTTAGGATTGGGTTTACGGTTCCTTCTAAAGTCTATTTCAACTCTATATATTTTTTTATTTTTCTTCAATAGGAGTAGATAGGTCCGACAAGTTCTCCTCCCATGTTTATTGAACAGAAGTGGCAGTTTATCCCTTGCGTCCTGTTTAGGATGTGATTTACCGGTCCATTTCTTCCATAGTCTGAGTTATAATTATATTGTATTATTATGTGATTCGCATCTGGGAATACCAAATTATCTCAATCGAATTGAATGCCAATAAGGAACCTTTGTTCTAAGAAGAATTTATCTGTGGTGGCCCCAAAATGTACTTGGTTCACTTTCGGAGATCCCAAAGTACACTTTGCACCGATTGTCACAACAGAGAATAACAATCCAGATGCGTCAGAATATTAACCCTGGAAGGAAACCACACATCCGCCGGGTGCACAATCGGGCCTCGAAGGATATCAGTGGATGTAACCGACCTGTAAACAAGTGGTCGACCCAACTGCAAAAATTTGGTGTTTTGATAAAACCGCTAAGCCTCCTGTGCTGTAAACAGGTTAATAGGAGTAGATAGGTTCGCCTATCGTCTAGCAAGTACTCCCTCTATGTATATTGAACAGAGGTCTATCCCTTGTTTCCTGTTTTGGATGTGATTTACCGGTCCATTTCTTCCACAGCCTTAATTGTTTAAAATGTCTTAACTTTTGGTGACCTATCTGATCAGGGACTGCGACATTTCATTTTCAGGGTACCATTTTCAGGGTACCAGATTAATAATGATTGCTTAATCCTAACTGATAGTAAGGACCCCAGACTCTTTGCTAGCGCTGCTCTAGTGAACAGTCGCATAATATCGGGATTTTTGTGTTGCCAAGTTGCGCATAGGTAGGTGACCCTCTATGTACTTCCAGTGGGCAAGCCGGAGACCACATTATGCTTTAGGTCTTAGCCAAATTCCTGCCGGTTTCCATTGCTTTAAATCAGTTGTTTCCAAACGGTGCGGCACGCCTCATAGGTGCGGCGGAAGAGGATAGTAGGTGAGGCGGAAGAGGATAGCAGGTGAGGCAGAAGAGGATAGCAGGTGAGGCCTAATGATTGAAAGACAATCAAAGATTTAGAAACAGTTCCAAAAAATTCATATGCCAAAAATAAATATTATTTCAGAATTTAAAATATTATGGTTGACTTTTAATTGCATGCATGAGTCTCAATCTAAATAGTTATAATTGTAGAATAACAATAATAAACAGCACTTACCGGCGTAAAGGTCCCAGCTAGCGTCCAGCTGACAGGAAAAAATAAAGCAGGTTGTAACTTAATACAAACCCTGCAAGCTAACTGATGAATCAAGCTGGTATTTATATAGAAATACCTCCACTCAGGTACCAGCAGCCAATCACAGCCAATCACAGCCCAAGCAATGGACTATCTCACTTTAGCACAATGAGATGCTCCATGGCACCATAAATAGCTCTCTTTCTAAAGGTTGAATTATTATTCACCCAGCTTGCTCCACAACTGAGTGTTTATCTCGACCACGTGATTTTTCTACGATAATTAATTATTGACCAATGTTATCATTGTCATATTATTGCATTATATCAAGTCTTAAGAATATAGTAACTAGGATCGATAAAAATGGAGGAGAGAGTTATCAATGATAATGTTCTGACTTCGAATCTGCAGTTATCTCCCTTTAATCCTCTGGGTTTCATTTATTAATTTATATCCACCGTCTATTTAGATTAGATTAGATTTAGTTAAACCAGTGGTTCCCAAACGATGTGGTGTATCTCATAGGTGTAGTGGAAGAGGATAGCAGGTGAGGCGGAGTGATTGAAAGATAATCGAAGATTTAGAAAGAGTTTCCAAAAATTCATATGCTAAAAATATATATGATTTCAAAATTTAATATATTATTATGGATTACTTGTAATTGCATGCATGAGACCCAGTATAAATAGTTATAAATAATTATTGACTGGTTTTACCACTGTGATATTTTTGAATTATATTAAATATTAAGAATATAATAAATAGGGCCCGCAAATTGGAGGAGAGAGTTATCAATGATAATGTTCTGACTTGGAATCCACAGTTATCTCCCTTTAACACTCTCTCTCTCTCTCTTTTAATGTACTTTTTATCACATAAAATTTGGTTAGGTGCGATCAAATAATTCATTCTGAAAATGCGGCCCAGAGAAAAAAAAATGGGGGAATCACTGCTGCAGATGATAGACAGTGATAATTATTTTGGTCTTTTTCTTCTTAAATATTAACAATCTTCACGCGACGTTTACAATTCGAAGAAATAAGAGTAAACCAGTAAACAAAAATTCACCTCCTCCCCCTCGAACTTTCTTTTGCCAATATTCGTGGTACTTGTGTCAATGTTTCTCTTGAAACGTTCTGCAGATGTCTTAGCGCTTTGCCAAACTAATTTAAACTCTTCTGTTGCTACCAATGAATTCCCTGTTCCAGACCATCTTCCTCTTAGCCGAAAAGATTCTAGAATACATATGCATGACCTCAATGTATACATCCGGAAAAATCACAAGGCAATCGTCTCTTAGGTTATCGGGTGAAACTATGATATGCTTTCGACATTCTTTATTGCATTCTGTTAGCTATCTCTTTTTTTTTTTTTGCTTAATTCGCTCCCCTTCTTCTCAGGACTGTAACATTAATATTTATATGACAAAATATCTGGCCGTATAGAAACTTCTCTTTCTCAAACTCTCTCTCTCTCTCTCTCTCTCTCTCTCTCTCTCTATTGGCTCCTGAAAAATTAATTTCAGTTGAGCTCTCTGGGGAGGAGATGTGGGTTGGTATACAGTGACTATTGTAGCTATATAGCGAGACTCTTCGCTAATGCGAATTGAGTCACTCCCGGTCACTGGGCGTGTTTATAAAGATAAATACGCTAAAAATCCATTTTCGTCCCTACCGTGCGCCGATTGCTTAATGGTTAGAATCTCCGACTGACACCAGTTCAGTCGGGTTTCGACCCTAGCTGGAGGCAACTGGATGTCTAGCCACACTGATGAGCTGCGAAACAGTCTGTCTGTGGATGACGGTATATATATTTTCATCTGCGAAGATTTTATTTCGTGGTTTTAATGCTCATGTCTTGTTGATTAAGCGTTCTAATGTTAATGGTGTTGCTGCTATTCAGTCTTTGCGCTTGTTAGTCTCTCAGTCAAATAGTGTATTTCTTTACTCGTTTCTCTAATAATTGTGATCAACACGCTTCTTTATTTGATTAGTCCCTTACTTCATAACTTGGTTCTTCTCAAACATCGCAACTCTGTCCTCTTGCCAATTCTGTTCATTGTTGGCTCGTCTATTAGACACAAACCCATTCACACGACTTACTAGAACTCCCTTTTCCTTTCGTCGCGCATCGGCGTTAAATTTCTTTCTATTAAGAATTATGCCATTGAATTTTCTTCTTGGTTTGAAAAAAAAATCTGGCATCGATGCTTTTGTGCATTCTCGTAAATTCAAGGTAAAACCACAATCTTCTTGCTTCACACCTGTCTATTCACCCCCTATAGCCGATAGAAATCACTTTTTTCCGACTGTACAACCGTGGTAGTTGCGATCACTATAGACGCCTCTGTGTCTGCTAGTATGGTGAGTGTTCAGATGAACGACACGCCTTAGTTCCACCATTCCTAACTTTCACGGCCAAGACCCGCCATGCCACAGACACTGTAGCAAACCATCCTCATTCCCTTCACATCCTCTGATGAAATGTAAGTCCCACTCAAGCAGCTTCTTCCCACAAATGGACTCCCAAAAGGCTGCTTCCTCGTTTACTGCAATCTTAACCTGTTCAAGTCTAGAGTTAACTGCTATCTTCCGTGCATATTAGCATAGGCTGTACCTCTTACTCTGTAACACTCTACATCGAGTTGTCCCAGGGCCGTGTACAGAATGTACACCACTGTAAAAAATATGTAAACGTGTCCTCAAAGACGTTAAGTCCTTCTGTAGACTGAAATAGGCACTTTTATTATAACCTTTACTCATAACCTTTTATATAACCGTTACTCACAACCTTCTATCACAACCTTTACTCACAGCCCTTACTCACAAGCTTTTATCATTGCCTTTACTCACAACATTTTATCATTGACTTTTATTATAATCTTTACTAACAACCTTTTATTATAACCTTTACTCACAACTTTTTATCAACATTTACTAACATCCTTTTATCATAGCCTGTATTATAATCTTTCATAGCAACCTTTTATCACAACCTTTACACTCAATCTTTTATTAAAACCTTTACTCACAACCTGTTATGACAAGCTTTACTCACAAGCTTTACTCACAATCTTTTATCATAGCCTTTTATTATAATCTTTACTAAGAACCATTTATTATAACATTTATTCACAACGTTTTACCACAACCTTTACTCACAACCTTTTATCATAATTTTTTATTATAATCTTTACTAGCAACCTTTTACCACAAGTTTACTCACAACCTTTTATAACAACCTTTACTCACGAGTTTTTATTATAAACTTTACTCACAACATTTTATCACAACCTTTACTAATAACCTTTTATCACAACCTTTACGAACGACCTTTTATTACAACTTTTACTTGCAACCTTTTATCACAGCCTTTACTCACAACTTTTTATCATTGCCTTTTATTATAATCTTTACTAACAACCTTTTACTGCAACCTTTACTCACAACCCTTACTCACAAACTTTAATCATAGCCTTTTTATATAATCTTTACTAACAACGTTTTATGACCACCTTTACTCACAACCTTTTATCATAGCTTTTTTATTATAATCTTTACTAACCTTTTATTATAACCTTTATTCACAAGGTTTTATCGCAACCTTTTATTTTATTACAACCTTTTCTTACAACATTTTAACACAGCCTTTGCTAACAAGCTGTTATCACAACATTTACTAACAATATTTTATTACAACCTTTAGACACAACCATTTATAACAACCTTTACTCACAACCTTTACTCACACCTTTTATGATAGCCTTTTCTTATAATCTTTACTAGCTTTTTATTATAAGCTTTATTCAAAAGGTTTTATCGCAACCTTTAGTCACAACATTTTATCATGACATTTTCTCACAACCTTCACTCACATCGTTTTATCACAACCTTTACACACAAAATTTTATCACAACCTTTACTTACAACATTTTAACACAACCTCTACTAAAAACCTTTTATCACAACACTTACTAACAACATTTTATTGTAACCTTTACTCACAACATTTTATCACAATCTTTCCTAATAACCTTTGATCACAATACTTACCTTTTTTCACAACACCTTACTCACAATTTTTTATTACAACCTTTACAAACAACCTTTTGTCACAACCTTTACTAACAACCTTTTATCACAACCATTGCTCACAATCTTTTATCACAACCTTTACTCACAACCTTTTATTGCTACCTTTACTCATGACCTTTTGTCACAACCTTTACTCGCAATCTTTTATTACAACCTTTACTCACAACCTTTTATTCCAACCTTTACTCACAACCTTTTATTCCAACTTCTCCTCACAATCTTTTATCGCAACCTGTTCAAGTCTAAGGTTAAGCGCTCTCTGATAAATATATTTAGTTTTTTGATAAATATATTTAGTTTTCTGATAAATATATTTAGTTTTCTGATAAATATATTTAGTTTTTCAATATTTGTTTTTAATTTCCCACCACACCACACAAAAGAAAATTAAGTATGGCTGCCACGTGATGAAAGTCTCACGCTAGGCATATCAGCATACGCTGCACCTCTTACTCTGTAACCCTCTACCTCGAGTGGCTCCAGGCCTTATAGCAAAAGCTATTTCATGATGCAAATGTTTACTCCGAAGACTTTAACGTACAAATTCTCTTCTCTTAATCAGCGACACTTATGTGGAGTTTCATCCCATACTCGAATTATCCATGCAGACCGTTACGGATATAAAGGCATATACGCTTCGTCTTTTACATTACATACTTTCCTGTGATTTTCTTTATCCTTTATTTTTCTCTTCTACCCTTTCCCGTCCAAACATGTTCGGCCAAGTCTAATCTTGATGCTTCATCGCGAATTATTGCTTTCCCACGTTATCCAAATCTATTCCTTTGGGAACAACAGTTTTCATTTTTATATCTCCTGACATTACTGAATGAGATATGTAATGACCAAAAATTTTGTTCTGTTTTGTTCTGCTATAAGAGCTGTCATATTAACTGCGATGTTGTGTTGGCCAAAAGGTTTATTCTCTCTTTATAATTAGATGGCATTAGCAGCGTTTAGTTTTAACTACAATTTTTTCAAATCGTTTTTTATTGTTTTTGATAGTTGCCACATTAGCTTTGACGCTCATTTATGCTGACCAAGACGTTTGTTCGCGTTTTTATCGTTTGGTGGCATTAGGAGCGTTTAGTCTTAAAAAATTAAAAAGAAAAACATATTTTGGGATGTGTTATGAGAGATGTCGTATTAATTCAGATTTGTATTAAGTTGGCTAAAATGTTTGTTCTATTTTTTCTGTTATGTGGCATTAGCAGCGTTTAGTTTAAAAAAATAATTTATAGAACCGTTTTTTATTGTCATTTCAGCATTAAATTCCAGTGTTAAAATCGGTTTGTTTTTCTTGTTTTGCATTGAAGATGGAGAAAAAGAAACAATATTTTTAAGATATTACGTATTTTTTTAACAAATCCAAAAATCTGATCTCTTTCGATGTGCTTTGGTACTTCAGGATATGCGGTCGATAATGGCTCTCTACAACTTCCTGTCCTTTACAGTACTTAGTTGTTATGGTAAAACACACCTATTCTATAGTTAATAGACTCTCCCACCTAATATAAGTAGGAGTAGTAAGAGAAACGAGGGTCAGTCGATGTCGGACGACAGTAGTCGAATACGAAAGTAGTCAGCGATCCCAACAAGATTACTCTGCGTAATACCTATTATATCAAGTTCCTAACGTTTTGTACGTCGAACCTATTTAGGACTGATTTAGTACAAATACAAGCTTCCATTGCTAAATAACTCCACAACATTAGTAAGATTTGACATTTTGCTGTCTCTCCTAATCTCTGTTCTGCCAACTATTTGTACAAGCTCGTTAGGTAGTGTTGCAGCATACCTATGGATAATAAAGGGCATCTTCTCATTCACATAAATACGGTAGTAAATACTGTATGTCGGAGATTCGTCTCCAGCTGTGCTGGTAAAACTCGCTGCCTTCGGGCAGAGAGGATACGCAGACAAGGCTATGTCGGAGGGCAGAGCTTTGTCTCGGGGAAAGGGCTATCCGAGATATACAGGGTCTACGGGGAATGTTTATATATATTTATTTATTTTTATTTTGAAAAATAATGCTATATAAAAAATCAGAACTCATCTGAATTTTTTTCTATGTTAATGGAAACCGAAAAGAATAAATAAAAATATATAAAATAAAAACAAATAAGAAAAATAAATTAATCCGAATAAATAAACAATATACAAATTAATAAACCACTCCCGCCAAATTAACCGTTATAATAGACTACCCATAATGCACCACTGACCCTTATATAGAAATAGTCGAGAAAAAATTCAACACATGTGGTCTGGTGATTGCGTTTAGCATGAAACAGACTGTCGCCTCTGAGTGCTGACTTCAATGTTCACTTTTATATTTACATACTCTCTATCTCTGATATTGAGCACTTTATCCCATAAATATAGCATACCGTAAACCTGTAAGTCTTATATAGATAGATAGATAGATAGATAGATAGATAGATAGATAGATAAAATAAAATAAAATAAAATAAAATGGGCGATTTGAATAAACATAATTAATTCATCAAGTCTAAAAGAATCCTCAACAGAATGCACTAATCGGCCGTTTCGTCCTATTTTTGGACTCATCAGCAGTGCGCATCCACTACCGAGAATCGAACCCACACCGTTACGATAAGATGCAAGCGTCATAATCACTGAACCAACGGGCACATGGCTAGGGGGGGGGTACAGTCCATTGGTATAAGTAAACGACGGATGAGTCACACGACGAAATTTGTGAAGAGCTAGCGCTATATCGAGTCAGGTTTGTTACCTCTCCGTCATCGAGAACCGTTGGTCCAGTGGGTACGACGCTAATGTTCTCTAACACTCTGTTTTTCACTCACGCTACTATTCTGAAAACGCATTAATATATTGCCAACATTTAATCTTAAAAGCAAAAAGTATTTAATATATATTTTTGTCGATTTGTGTGCGTTTTACTTCTTTTTCCTTGTCTTAGAAGAGCTCCATTTATAGTATTGTATTTATTAAAAGGTTTCAGTGTTTGCAATATATCCAAATAAAGGGTGCGCCCCGTCTCGTAAAACCCGGTAACTAATGGCGTGTGAAAATGTCAAAAACTACTGTGAAAATTTTGTAGACAACTCAAAAATATTTGTAAGCACATGGGAAATGTTACCGAGGTTTTATTGATTTTTAAAAATATCTGCTAATCATAGAATGACACAACAGCCAATAGAGAAAGATTTGATAATGACAGACGATAAAATTAGCGATGGCTGAACAAAAACGAAAACGAGGCAAAGAGAAGAACACAAACCTATTTGGAATTATGTTAAATTAATGATTAAAAGGATTAGAGCCAGAAGGTGGACTTACAAAACCATTATATATAAAATATATACATTTCTTCTTTTTCAATATATCCAATTCTTCTTTTTCAATATTTCCAATTTCTCTTTTACAATATATCCAATTTCTCTTTGTCAATATATACAAATATCCAATTCCTCTTTATATATACAATATATCCAATTCTTCCATTTTCAACATATCCAATTCCTCTTTTTCAATATATCTAATTTCTCTTTTACAATATATCCAATTCCTCTTTTTCAATGTGCTATGTCCCTTCTGGACGTTGATGATCATGGCTCTCCACAATTTCTTATCCTTTGTATCTCTTAATAAATTTTGTCTTTTCGCTATCTCTCCTAAACCCTGTTCGCTAGTTACGTCATGGATTTTCCACTGTCGTTCCTGTAAGTATCAAATTTTCCAAGCTCTCTTTCCTCGTTATGCACCGTGAAAATTTCAACTTTTTCTTTCCTCGCCTGAAAAGAAGGTATGTTATTGTTTCCGAACAAAAATCGTTTCATTTTTTTGTCAACAATTGCAACGCTAACACTAACCATAAAACCGTCCGTGACCATAAACTAATTTATATTTATAGCAAAAAGACCAGTAAAAAGGTCACGGTTTTCCAATTTAAATCTTCTGACGACTCGTACTTTCTAACACTTAAGTTAATGATTGAATAAGCTCATGGCAATTCCTAAGATAAAATATCCATTGAAATTCCCCTATCGCATAATTAAATATTTGAGCATAACAACTTTAACAAAATATTGCAATAACAATGATGAGTGTGAATACAGATCATTATTTAAAGTAAGAGGTTACAAATAGAAACATAAAAAATTGACAAGGGTTTCCATTTCACTGAAGCAGACGTTAAATGCATGAGATCATTATCGACCTTTCTATATTCTCTTT
>CAHIKZ030005210.1:1700000-1712500 GCA_903632075.3 Acanthosepion pharaonis | reverse complement strand
AATAAAAAAATAAAATTCAACAAACAATAAAATAAAACGTATGGATAGATAGATAGATAGATAGTGTGCATACAGGAATCAGCACTATATATCTATATCTATCTATCTATCTATCTATACCTATATCTATCCATATCCATATCTATATATATATATATATATATATATATATATATATATATATATATATATATATATATATATATAAACACAGATAACCAGAAATTATTAATTTGGGAAAAAAAAATGGCATTTATAAATCAAAGCTTTTTTTTCAGGCATTTCTTTCACTTGCTCTCGCCACATAAATTCACGAAAATAAATTGAAAGCATTTTTAGACTACGTGTAAAGTTATGAATATATAATAATATAGAAGAGATGTTTTATGTTAGCTTTCTTTGAATAAAAAATCCTAGATTACATCTCCAGAAAATATTGCGTAATTATTTAAATATAGCCATCATTTTCGCGATTCAGTTAAGCCTTTTTTTTATTATTATTTTGAATTGTTTCGAGGTCAGAGCTCTTTGAAAATACTTTTATCTTTGAAGAACAAAACCCAAAGATTTCCTCTGTAATCATTTCCACTTTAACCTAGAAGTTCCTGGTGTTGACGACATGTTTGCCTTCCATGCCTGTTGCTACTTAAGCATAACCTTAACGCAAAAACGCAATCGTGTTACGCTGGAGTAAATCATTATTCTACTCCGAAATAGATGTTTCCGAATTGATTTATTTTATTTATTTATTTCCTTTCTTTCTCTTTTATTCATTCATTTTCTTTCTTTTTTATTCATTTATTTCCTTTCTTTCTTTCTTTCTTTTTTTTTATTCATTTATTTTTACTTGAATCTCTGCGTAGGAACACAAACCACGTCCTACATAATAGGTAAACCTTGTGTGCGTGCTGTCGACGTAGAAAATAGTTGTTTTACTGGAGGCCATATAGACAGTGTGCAACACTTTCTTCAGAAGATGTTGTAATCAACCAGAGATGTTAAAACCAACTGTACTTACACTAGGCCAGTTTCAGATAACAAAACGTATTCGTTGTAGGTGCGGAATTAGAGGTGGTGGGACACTGATACAATGTCTCTGCGATAAACGTAGGCGTCTAAAGTGTGTCTCTGGCAGAGGTATTAAATCGAATAGCTTTAAGTTAGAGATTTCTTCTGGTTTAACCGATGTGCGATACCGGGCGGATAAAGCATATATATATATATATATATATATATATATATATATATATATATATATATATATATATATATATATATATATATGTATCAATCTATGTAGGTTGTTTGTCGACATTTGTATAAATGGTATCCTTCTGCATATCTTTTGTACCATAGATTATGCATATAAATACTAAAAGGGCGAGGAACGAGACAGATAATATGTTGTGCTGCAGGGGTGCATCTCCCTGCAACATACGCATTACGCAGACGCGTGAGATTGAAATTGAGATACATTACTATTTCTCTGGATATTTTTTCTTCAGTTTTATGAACACACAGTATATACTGCGTGGTCATAAAATAGTAAATACAAGTGAATCTCTTTTTATAGTGACCCAGACTTCGGATTTCGTTTTACGACCAGTTATGTTATAATATATCAAACTACGCACAAACACACGCGAATATATATAAATATATATATATATATATATATATATGTGTGTGTGTGTGTGTGTGTGTGTGTGTGTGTGTGTGTGTGTATTTAGGCAGCATCCCCTCTTTTAAACACGTTGTATTAAACGCCAGAGACAACATAGTCCTTGTATTTTCTCATATTTCCGAATGACACTTTTTATTTCAAAATCATATTGATATATATATTTTTTCCAAAAGACAGCCGAGTACTTTCGAACGTCATCGTTCATCATCAGGGTCAAATTTTTTAAACTTATAGACAATACTAAAATTAGTGATCAACATACAGACATCAGACGCCTTAAAATTTTAGAGGCACTACATATTAGAAGCAATAGAACTCTTATTAATCGCACAGCTTATAATATTTCTGGAAATATCCTTCAATGTCTATAATATATTTCTACGTAATTAGATAAATCACATAATCTTTTCCCTTGAACTTTTTTAAAATTCCATAACGTATTTTTCGATTTCTTGGTTTATACAATAAAAATTCTTTTTCGCAACTTCACTTGATCACATGGCATAGCCTGCACGCGATAATATTAACGCATCTTTTGACGTTAAAAATATTTCGTAACGTTTATTTGATTCGTATAAATGTAGCAATACGATTCCGTTGCAAGGAAATTGGCTAATGTTAAAAAAATTGATCCTGATGATGAACGATGACGTTCGAAAGTACTCGGTTGTCTTTTGGAAAATATATACAAATATCAAAATAATTTTGAAATAAAAAGTCTCGTTCGGAAATATGAGAAAATACAAAAGAAAATCAGCAAGACTATGTTGTCTTTGGCGTTTAATACAACGTGTTTAATATATATAGACAGCGTCTAAGAATTTGAATGAAACCTGTCGTGTAATTTATTGGGGTTGTTGTAACGTCTTCCTTTAATGTAGTTCTTATCGCTCACCCCTTAACCATCTTTATCTAGAGACGAGATGCGTTAAATTTGAGCAACATCCAGCCGACACACTGGGGTTAAAATAGGAAATTGAAATGATACATATGACACACTCATATCCTCTCTCCCACCTCACTTCCTCACTTCGTTAACTTTGCGTATACTTGATGAGGTCCATAAAAAACGTGTGAATTTCTTTTCATTTTTCATTTCAGCTTTTGGAAGTAAAGTCTGATGATCCAGAACCCTGTTAAAGGGGTTATGGTGAAATAGCTTATTACATGGAATCTTAACGTGGTCTGTTTTTTATTCAAACATATCTGCTCTGAATTTTATATTGAGCTCTCTGGATATCATCCTCCTCAGGTCTACCCATACAGATTACCTAAATTTGCATAAACTCTCTCTCTCTCTCTCTCTCTCTCTCTCTCTCTCTCTCTCTACACACACATATATATATATATATATATATATATATATATATATATATATAGGGAAAAGGTTATAATAGTTCCCACGAAAGAGAAATGTATATTTAAAAAAAATAAAGAGAGAAATCGCAAACGGTTTTGGTTATAATGTGGATTTTTGTTTTAGTGTATATATTATATTTTATTCTTTAAATTTTTTTGCTACACGGGTTTCCGGTCTCTTGACCTTCTTCAGGCAAATTAAAGGAATCAATTTTTCTTATGTTCTTTTAATGTTTTATTGTTCATTTTCTGTGTTTGTAGTATATATATATATATATATATATATATATATATATATATATATATATATATATATATATATATATATAAATATATAAAAAAAAATTGTGACGCGTTTCATCCGATGAAACGCGTCACAAAAATGTTTCAATTTGTCATACTATTTTTTATCAATACTGTTCTTGACATAAAATTATATATCACTATAGCACACACACACACACACACACACACACACATATATATATATATATATATATATATATATATTAAGATATTTTTATGTTAATACATTCTTTTTATATAAATGTATAAACATAAAAATGTCTTAAAATAACTGTCGGATTTTGTCCATTTCATAATGTGTGACGTCATTTGTTTACATTTGATACGCCATGAGAAGATATGAATGTACGTGAGAGATTCATAGAAGATTGAAGTTCAAATGCAGTAAATTCGACCTTGTTAGCCGAATGCTCCTCTGTGGCCAAATCGGTTAAAGGCACGTCAAGTTAAATTACTGTTCCGTATAGGATACAGGTTCGAACCCTGTCGGAGGACGAATATTTTCTATAAAAATTTCTTGGACATTTGTTATAAAACAGAGCATTTACTTAAATATTTGTATCTATAAAAAGAATGTATAAAAATTCTTAAAATAATTGTCGGACTTTGTCCATTTCATTTTTTATTTATTTTTTTTTTTTTATTTATTTATATTTTATATATATATATATATATATATATATATATATATATATAATAGAATTTGTAAAACTTTTATTCGACATGTGAAATTAAGTTTCACAAATTGTCTTATATATTTACAATTCCGTCTCATTCAAATTTAAATTTCCTAATCTGTATGCAAGAACTCAAGACTTATGAGGATGGATAAAAAAAAATGTACATTTCAAATACCCCGCCACCGATACTTTTATAGTACCCTTGCCTTTTTTCTCTTCCAAATTTTCTTCTTATTCTTATACGCCTTCCTTTTTCACATCCTCCTCCTTCCCTTTCTATCACACTCAACGTCGTTCGTTTGTTTATACATCTTTCAAAAGATAATATAACGTTCATTAGTTTATTTTTGTTTGTTTTTTTAAAGCATTAAATGGTCAATTCATAAAAATCACCTGAGGGTACCATAAGGTTGAAACCAAGGTAGAGGATTCTGATTTTTAAAGTTAAGAAGCTTTACATGTTATTTTTACTTTTTTATACCACTGTTTCCTGGTCTGATACAAGTCTCACCATTAACCTTTTATGTATTTTATATATATATATATATATATATATATATATATTGAACAATAAAAAATATCAAAAAATTAAAATCTTCAGACACACTGGGTTGTAGATTAATATTCTTTCGTTTTTATTATTATTATTTCATTTAGATTCCTCGACTAGTTTCGACCAACATGCCCATCATCAGGAGAAAAAAAAATTATCCTTGCTGATAGCAGTGAACTACAGAAATAAATGTCTTGATGGAGAAAATGAACTTTTGTCTGTAGTTTTCCTTTTTTATTTTTTTATCTTTTTAACGTGAATTTTTTTAACATTCCTTGTGTTGGTATGTGTGTACGTGTGTGTGTATATATATATATATATATATATATATATATATATATATATTTATATATATATATAGTTTAAAAACTATGTAATCTGTATGGGTAACCCTAAGGAGGATAAAATCCAGAGAGCTCAATGTAAATCCAGAGCAAATAATTTAAATAAAAACAGACCACATTAAGGTTCCGTGTAATAAATTATTTCACCACAGCCCTTTTAAAAGGACTGCGGATCATCAAATTATCAATTTATTACATGTAACCGTAACGTGGTCTGTTTTTATTTAAATTATATATATATATATATATATATATATATATATATATATGTGTGTGTGTGTGTGTGTGTGTGTGTGTGTGTGTGTGTGCGTGTGTGTGTGTGTGTGTGTGTGTGTGTGTGTGAAAATATATAGAAAATAGGAAGGAACTGGTTAGGTAAATAATCCAAAGTTCCTTAGTCGCGAGTTGGAATCATATTTTTAAATAAATAATTATATATATATATATATATATATATATATATATATATATATATATATATATATATATATATAATAGATATAATTACTATAAATGTTATACTTAGTCGGTACACCTAATTGTCTAGGCATTCATATTTTGAAAATATGAAAATGACATCTACCGGACGACATATTAATTACTGTTGAGAGGATGCATTTTTTAAATAAGACTTTCGATCTCTAGGCCAATAGACATCAATTTCATTGATTTCAAAAATACAGGAGTCTATACTCTAATACGCGTCCCACTTAATATATATATATGATTGCTATAAGCAATATATTTAGTTGGTATACTTGGTTGAGTCGACATACGTGTTTTTTTTTTTCGATCAGAATGCCGATCCAAAATCTTATTAATATTCCTTTTAGGGAACACATTTTCTCTAATAAGACTTTCAACATCCAAGCCCGTAGATATCAGTTTCTCTGAAAGATGAATAATAATGAATAACTTTTCATTGCTACACAATTCGCGCGCATTTCTTTTACTTAATGATGCCCCCCCCCCTGTCATCGTAGAAGGCTATTGCTATGAAGCGAGGCACTTGGAATTTTCGATAATGTTGATTTTTTGGTGGGGCATACGACAAAATATCTTCTTCTTCTTCTTCTTCTCGACCTGTGAAAGCCATCTGGTGGACGGAGGTATTTTCCCAGGTTCTGTTCATGAGGAGAGACAGCCTATTACTCTACGACGAAAAAAATATTCATACATTGATGTGTAGATAGATAGATAGAGAGAGAGAGAGAGAGAGATAAGAAAAGGATAGATAGATAGATAGATAGATAGATAGATAGATAGATAGATAGATAGATAGATATAAAGCGAGAGAGTGAGATAAGAACATGATAGATATAGATATAAGAACAAGATAGATAGAGAGAGAGAGAGGGGGGGAGATAAGAACAGGACCGATAGATACATAGATAGAGTGAGATAGTGAGATAAGAACAGGGTAGATAGATAGATAGATAGATAGATAGATAGAGAGAGAGAGAGAGAGAGAGAGAAAAATAGGATAGATAGATATAAAAGAAAAAGAGAGAGAGAGTGTGTGTGAGATAAGAAAAGGTTAGAGAGACAGAGATAAGAACAAGATAGAGAAAGGGAGAGAAAGAAAGATAAGAGCAAGATAGATAGATAGATAGATAGATAGATAGATAGATAGATAGATAGATAGATAGATAGATAGAAAGAATGACATAAAAACAGGATAGATAGATAGATAGATAGAGAGAGAGAGACAGAGACAGAGAGAGTGAGATAAGAACAGGACAGATAGATACATAGACAGATAGAGTGAGAGAGTGAGATAAGAACAAGATAGATAGATAGAGAGAGAGAGAGAGAGAGACAGATGAACAGGATAGATAGGTTAAAATGGAAATAATTACTGAGGAAATCTTTGGGTTCCGGGTTAAAAATATTTTTCAAAGAGCTCTGACCTCGAAACAATTTGAAATAATAATAGAAAAAAAACATAACTGAATCGCCAAAAGTAAAAAATCTCTATCACTTACATATCCTTGCTTGATCCGACTTCTGATACTCTGGAGGGGGGCGGCTTGATGAAAGAAGACGTTGATACTTGGGGCGCTATCTGTTAAGTTATGTATACTCGGATGAGTATCACCAGCGGGATTTAATGAGTAGCTGCGCTATATTGAGTCCAGTGAGTTTCTTGTTCGTCACCAAATCCTATTGGTTCAGTAATATGACACTTGCGTTGTATCATAACGGTCCTGGTACGATTCTAGGCAATGAATGTCCCAAATTGGACTAAAACGGCCGTCCAGTGCTTTCTGCATTCTGTTGAGGATTCTTCTAGACTCGATGAATAACTATGAATGATATATATACTGGCGCTAGTTCAGCCGGGTTTCGATCCTAGCTAGAGGCAACCGGACGTCTAGCCATACTTATGAGCTGTGATACAGCGACACAGTCTGTTTGTGGATGGCAATATATATGCTCCTGAAAAATTATTTCGGTGGAGCTCTCGGGGGAGAAAGTGTGAGTTTGTAAACAGTGACTAATGCTGCTACTAATGCAATACTCTTCGATAAAAAAAAACGAATCCAGTTCTCTCAGTCTCTGGCGAGTTTATCTAAAAATAAATAGCCGTAAATTCACCTTCATTCCTGCCGTGCACCAACGGCTTAGGGGTAGATTCTCTGACTGACACCAATTCAGCCGGGTTTCGATCCTAACTCGAAGCAACCGGACGTCTAGCCACACTGATGAGCTGTGATACAGCGAAATAGTCTGTCTGTAGGTGACAATATATATATATATATATATACTCCATTGGTAGAACGACTCGGGCTTTCATGCACAATGCAATCATCAGGTGCTAAATAGAGACTGACCGTGGCATATATCGCAATGATGAGATAGCCCATATTTTATACGGTCATTGCCGATTCTCTAGATTTAAATAAACGTAACTAAAAACAAAGTTACGTTTATTTTAAATACAAAAATTACATTTATTCATAACACACACACATATATATATATATATATATATATATATATATATATATATATATATATATATATATATATATATATATATATAGTACGTCATCATACTTCCAATTTTAGAATGTGCTAATAACGTATGTATTTTTATTATAGATATTAAAACCAACAAAATGGAAAATAACTCAGTGGTCAAACTTAGTCGCTTGGTAAAAGGGTTCAAACTTTGAGGTCATTGGCTTAATTGGCGAACTGCGTTCACAGTAGGTCAGTACCGATTCCGTGGTGAGATTCATTCATATGAAGTGTCATTGAAAATATATATGTATATATATTATTATTTATTCAAGAATTATAACTATGTTAATATAAATTTATAACATATTTATGTTGTAATTTTCGAATAGATAATTATATTTGCTCTACTCTGTATTGAGCACTCTTTTAAGAATAATATTTGCTGGTTATTGGAATTTATTCTGTATACACCAATCCTATACTTGGGTATATATATATATATATATATATATATATATATATATATATATATTATTATTATTATTATTATTATTATTATTATGCCGATCGTATTGAGCAGTTTTTAAAAATAGAGATAAAAGATAAGAACTCTGAATTATAAATATCACTATTCTTTCCGATGATTTTAAATATATATATATAGAGAGAGAGAGAGAGACAGAGAGACAGAGAGACAGAGAGCGACAGAGAGACAGAGAGAGAGAAACAGAGAAGTAATACAAATATAAAAATTGTCACTTAACTGATCGATGTTACCCACTCCAGAGTTTCGTATTCCGGAAATCGCTCCGTCCACTCGTCAGGGAATATCAACATAATTAAAAGATTATAAGAACACAAGAAAAATGCAATAAAAAAAATAAAAAATTCTTATAATTCTTCGCGTGGCTCACGTGTATATGTAGTTTTGTGTATGTCGTAGTAGCATTATAAAAGTCTCTCTGGGAACAGAGCATGTTTGTCATTCCTTTTTCTTTCACCCATTCAGTTCCGTCCGTGAAATGCAGTGTTCTTATATCACGGATATAATAATGCCCATAATGGGCGAAATACAAATACGAGAATAAATCTGTCTTCCTTTGCTCTCTCCTGTTATAGTATTATTATTTGAATATTTGTCTGAGGTAACCACATTTATATACATTTATTTTTGCTGCTGTACTTCCTCATGTAGAACCCCGTTCACCACGTGTTGACTGTTCTCCCACTGTAACTTTCTTCCCTTCAGTTTGTTCTCAACCGAGGTCCATGTGCACCCCGGGAGTCTATGTAACATCACTGATAAATTCGTGGTTCACGGTAATATTTTATTGGTTCATAGAAAAATGGAATTTCTACAATAATCTACGCTATATTCAAATACTAAAAATAGAAAAGAAAAACGAGATCAAGAGATGTACTTTAGCATCCCTTTTACTCTACTGGACATTTTGACTGTAAAAGTTGAATAAAAACTGACAAGAATATATAAAGGAAGGATTATATATATAAAAGAAAATTATATAAAGATTATAATTTATGATATAAATTAATTATTACATTAATAATAAATAATAATATTAATTTTAAATATTAATAAAATATTAATATATCAATATAATTTAATCAATATAGTAACAGACTCAACATTGTGAGAAGGGATGTTCTTCGACTATCATTAACATTGATGGAACCGAATATTAAAAGACTTGCAGAGCGGCATCAAGCACGGGGATCTCGGTGAATAAATCTGCACTTTTTGAAAATTTATTAATTACTCATATATTTTAAAATGGTTTATTATGAGTTATTTTAATCGTGTACATAAATGTTCCATAGAATTTAGTTGTTAAATACAAGTTTATTTTGATTAAATTAGTTTTACTTCAAAATAAACGATATACATTTAGTATTTCTATAATACAATTCTTATACTTATCAATTTTTGATAATATAAAATAAGCTTTTTTCATCGAATGGTTATTGGTGTCTACGAAAAAAAATTAAAAGTAAAAGTGGTCCATAGTTAAATTAATAGTAAAAGTGGTCCATAGGTAAATTAAAAGTAAAAGTGGACCATATGTAAAAAAAAAAAACTTGAAAACCACTGGTTTAGACTTATTGTAACATACTAGCAGTATAACCCGTCTTCGACCGGGTGTTTCATTACTGGGTATTTTTACGGTTCAGTTGGAGCAGTTTAAGTTTAAAGTCAGCGCATCCGAAAATCAATATTAGTAACAACATTTGGGTGCAACTGAGGCACATCCCCAAATAGGGGGGTTAACAATTTGAATGGTGGGACCCTGAAAAGGGCCGTTTTTGCGTTCTCAATCTTGTTTTCAGCCTCACGCGCAGCAGCAGTTGAAGAGGCGTTTCTCCTCAGCCTTTGAATTCTTTGATCAGCAGTTTCCTCCTCACGCGCAGCGGCAGTTGAAGAGGCTTTTCTTCTCAGCCGTTGAGTCCTTTGATCATCATTTTCAGCCACGCGCGCAGAAGCGTTCAGGTATGCTCTTCTTGAAAGCCGATGGTGACGTTGATCTTCGGACTCAGTGGCTCTGACTAAAGCATTCCGAGAGGCATTTTGAGACAGGCAAACTGAACGTTCTAAAGACCTCGGACGCGTATCGGGAGGCAGTATAATCTTTTAGGTGATTTGTCTACCATTCGCTACCATATAGGGTGTAACAGGAGAGAGCTATGGAAGAAATATTTATTCTCCCATTTGAATTTCCCTCATTATGAGCATTATTATGTTAGTGATATAATAACACTGTACTTCGCGGACGAAATAACTGAATGAAAAAGAATGATAAACATGCTTTGTTCTCAGATAGAGTTTTATAATGCCACGTCGCACGCAGTTGAGAAGTTATATATATATATATATATATATATATATATATATATATATATATATCAAGTAACGATAATCTTGGTAATCCGTATAGATAATCCAAAGGAGGATGAAATCCTGAGAGCTCAATGTTAAGTCAGTGCGAATAATTTAATTTAAATGAAAATTGCGTGTCCCAAGCAGAGAAATTATAACATATATGCAACAACAAACAGTGTGTAAAAAGAAGGAGGGCCTTACTTGTAATATTTCTTGAAGTTACGCCGGTTTTTCTGTGAACCTACTTAGGCCATGTGTTTTTTCGCTTTTTTTTTTTTTTTTTTTAGGACCTACCGCTGTGGTCTAGGGACCTCCTTCTTCTCTGGCTCTACATCGCAACTGCCCTTTATCACGCTAACCACTGACATCATTCACCGCCCGACACGTGACCCTCGTGACTATCTCAGGGAGACAAGGGGATATATATCACATCGGTGTTCAGCACGTTTCGTAACGAAATTTTCCTGTTTCTTAATACTTTGTTTAGATTTTCGAGGACATCTTTCCCAATTGCAATGTGCCTTCGGATTTCTATGTGTTGTAACCTAGGAAAAGGTTACTGAATAAGAATAACCAAAACTAAGGTTAGAAATGGAATGATAATATTTATAACAAGCATAACATACAAGATTCGCCAGCGGCGTGAAATAATCAACTGCTAGTAGTGGGCTAGAAGTGAATCAAAGGGAATCGCAAGTGAATCCCACAGTGAAGACAAATGACGACCACATACAATATATTCTATTGTATTTATACGGATTGGGATATGCACATTATAGTCCATAGGTACTGTAAAACACTCTCCTACCTTTAATTGGATTAACCTTCAACATCACCAGTCACGATGACCGGATGTTCTCTCGAGGAGGCCCCGTGTCTTGAGCTCCTTTTGGGACTTAAACTCATCCCAGACCTCAAGTGGTATTCGTGCATACGATCCATCGTTAAAGAAGCTGGAAAAATGGTGTCTTCCCTCTACCACTCTAGTAAGTACCTGACCCCCTCTTGTCATCCTCTACCTTTACAAGAGCCAGATCAGACAGAAAATGAAGTACTGTTGCCATATATGGCGGTGTGTATTAAGTAATCAAGTGCTAGTTGTGAGTTAGAATTGAAACCCGCCTGAATCCAAATGACTACCATATACAGTATATTCTATTGTATTTATACGGATTGAGACATCAACGTCATAGTCCATAGGTACGACATAACACTATGTTACATTTTCCGCCATCAGTTATAAAACATTCCAAATAGTAAAATTTATGTACTGATGCCCATAATTCTTAGCCCACAACTCGGGCTGTTCATCTTGCTAACCACCACATATTCTGCCTTCTTGCTTGTCAATGAATAGTCCTTTCTTCGGGCAAGGTTTCGTTCGGGGAGGTTATGACAGCTCTCGAACCCGCCTGGGTTCGAAAGGCTATATTTTTGGCCGGGCCTAAGGGCTCGGATGACCACGTAAAACTCGGCCTTTTGCCACATGCGACCCCTCGTGGAGGGACAGCTAAATACAACTGATTATATCCGGTGCAAAGATGCATTTTAACTTAAGACGATTTCTATTTTTAGTTCCATTTACTATCCGAACACAGGTGATTTGTTCTCAGTAAATGTTCTGGATTATTCTAATATCCTTCCCAAATAAAGATTTCCTAGCAGATGAAATATACAGGGTGTCCTAAAAAAATTGGCTTCATTTTAAAAA
>CAHIKZ030005210.1:1617500-1695000 GCA_903632075.3 Acanthosepion pharaonis | reverse complement strand
TTTCTACAGGAAAATAGTTTTCAATAAAATTCTTTTAAAATCATTTCTGATGCATTTTTTTTAATTCACTGCAAGACGCAAAAGACTTTAGAAGGAACCGGAAACCAAATCCTAAACAGAGAACAAGTGATAAACTATCGTCCGGTTCACACTCCTCCCTAGTCTTTTGAACAGGAGAGTAAAATAATTTAGAATTCACTCTTGTAGAAAAATCATATGCACTGTTTCCTTATAATAAAATTATTTTCAATGCGTTTTTATAATAAAATAATACTAAAAAAATGCATTGCAATGGATTTTAGAAAAAATATAAATTGCATATGATTATACTGTAGCGATGCAAAAGGCGGTTATCTCCCCTTGGTTGAGATGAAGTCACTTGAATCATGTGACGGCCGCTGAGTGACGCCAGTTCATGGTGTGATATAAATGGTCAGTCAAGATAAAACCGGGGCACAGGCGCGCAGCCAAATGTCATTGGAGCAACACACAAACCCTTAGCGCTGTTTTCTCATTGAGAAAAAAATGTCCTCACCAGAGACATTTTCGACTTATCTCGATCTCGCGGGGTTCTTGTTGGAAAATACCTATGACTCGCAATTTTCTTTTAGGAAGGATCTTCTCGCCTGAGATATATAAACTAAATCCGGCTTGCTCGAATTCCCCTTGGGAAATATAAATATGGCTTCTTCAGAAACATAAAAGAACCATCCAGCAATTCGAATTCCCGTTGGGAATTATTACAAGTAAGACTCTTTTTACATTTTCACACTGCTTGTTGTTGTACGTATGTTTTATAGTTTTTCTGTGTGGGGCCAGCGTAAATATTCGTATATAATTTTGTGTGTGATTTAATGGTATAAAAATCTCTTTAAGAACAAATTGTGTTTGTCATTCTCTCAGCTATGTATTAAGGTATTCCTATATCATGGAGATAATAATTCGCCTTCTGGGGTAATAATAATTCTCCTATTGGGGGATTCAAACAGGAAATATACATTTTCTTACATAAAACCCTCATTAATGCGATCAGAATCTACTGAAAATTGTTTTACTATAGAAATACATTGTAAATTATTTTACTATAGAAATACAATGCAAGTTATTTTATGGCAGTATGAGTTAGGTACTTTCTCGGGCAGTCCAAGTAACCGACCCATTTTACCGGCATTTACCTAGCGATGATACAAACAAACGAGTTCCACTTGAAGTCTGGAGTGAACTTGAGTCCCCAAAGAAGTTCGAGGCAATGAGCCTCATTGATAGTACAACCTCTCATCAGGACTGGAGCAAATATAGTTTGTTCTCAGTGGTTATAAAACATTACTAGCTTTGTTTTGGTGGTATTTCCCATTGGTAGCTAGCTCAGCTAGTGCTGGATCTAAAATGAAACTAATGAAGCTTAAGCTTCAGGCCCCCTAATCTCAGATGGGGCCCCTAATCCCAGAGGAGCTCCTGACGCAACATTTTAATGGGTGAATTTCTGTTATGGCGGGGGAATTTTTTTTTCCGTATGAGTACGAATTCCTCGTCGCCAAATTTGTTGTGGAGTGATTTCACAGTGGAGGCTTGTATTTTGTACTAAGTCGGTCCTAAAATAGGTTCGACGTACAAAACGTTAGAAACTTGATGTAATAGGTATAACGCAGAGTAATCTAGTTGTGGTCGCTGATACTTTAGTATCCGACTAACGGTCGTCCGGCATCGACTGACTGAGCGACGATATTAAGTCACCCCACCACGAGGGCGTCATGTGGCACAAGGCCGGTTTAAGGTGGGATCTCCGAGCCCGTGAGCTCGGCCAAAAATATGCCCATTGAACCCGTATAAACGGGTTCAGGGTTGGTTTACCCCCCGAAAGAGAATCCGCTCTTCGGCGTAGCCTCCTTCGGGTTCCTCCCCGCCCGAAGGCAGAGAGTTCAACCGATCAGCAGTCGACTGACTGAGCGACTGACTCGTTACTCTTACTACTCCTACTTATTATAGGTGGGAGAGTCTATTAACTATAGAATAGGTGTCTTCCGCTATAACAATTTCTCAACAAAATCGATTATTTTTTATAATGTTTGTTATTAAAATAAGAAGTAGTGATAGAATCATAAGCCAATGGGTTGAGTTCGATCCTCACTGGGTGCCCTATACTTTCGACCTTGTGCTACATCTCCATTACGCTTAGAAAATCATTGGGCACTTCGACGTGGTGTAGTAGTTAGCAAGCTTATCTCGCTGGATCCATTACGACTGAGTAGTGAGTTCGATTCACACTGGGTGTCCCATACTTTCAGCCTTGCGTCACATCTAGGCTACACTTAGAAATAATCCCCATAAGCCAACGGATTGAAGTAGATAATATTGGCGTTTGACTATACTTTAATTATCATTTCGTATGGGCTCAATATTCACTTGTATTTGGTTAATGTTCTAGGGGGCTTGCAGCGCTCGAACCCCAAGCTGCATGGGCTCGCTGAGCTTACTAGAATCTATTCAGCGCCTAAATTTTGGCAGTTGAATCGTCAAATCTATTGATGCTGGTTGCGAAATGGACTCTGTGTCTGTTCAAAGTTCAGGGATCTAAAAATATAGGTCCACCACTGAGCTCAGTGGGGATATCATCCCGTTACTTTGTGGATGGAAAGAAGGAAAAAGATTTTATACGGTCACAAAAAATATATAAAAATATTTATGAACCGTTTGTGAAGAGTTATCTCCCCTGTTTAATCGCTTTAATTTTCTTTAATGAGAGATAAATGTTCTTTGAAAGTTCACATTTCTGATCTTTGGAATAAAGACTTCTGTTATGCTTTTTTTGTGTGTGTGAAACTTCATTGCTTGTTGATGTTTGAATTGTGTTTAAAATAGTAACATGTAAGGAACGATAAAAAATGAACGGTCGGGCGAGTCGCGCGTATACCGGAAGTCGAGCTGGCAGTTCGAGGCGCCTGCCAAGTAAAATGGCCGAACTACCACTTAGCGGGATTCTTGGGTGACTGACCACAGACTGCTGTTATCGTTAGCTTATATTCGTAACATGAAGGGAGAAGAGAATTGCTTCCGGCTTGAGTGGACTTTGCAGGAAAAAAAATGGCTAACAGGTCCGGAAAAGTGTATTGCTTTTTATTTACTTTTTTTTTACTCGTTCGCGCCCATTTCTGAGGCTAACCGTCTGCTATTTTCTGAAAGGCTGTCTTCACATTGACTCCGAATGCTTTGCAGATTTCAAAATAGAAATTATACATAATTGAAGCTAAAATGGTGAACAAAGCAAGACATGGATTCGTGCTATTGCCAAGGATATTAGTTCAAACGTGAACAGAGCAGACTAGACCAGTAATCGAACTCAGATTTAATTCTCCATGCTGTCATACCATCCATACATAAGAAATGTAAAAATCATATGCTCTATTTCAGTTGAACAGCGACATTAGATCAAAGGTTCCATGTTACAGTATAGTGGTTAAGCGAATCGAGTTACCTGAAATTCGTGAATCTTTAGAATATAAAAATTAGCTAGTCTTCTTATCGAGTCGCTACACCACACCCATCAAGTGTTGCACAGAGCCTTATTTAGGGTAGTCCTATGTATAGCAATTGTTATGGGATCTTACCCATAATAATTATAATGGACGATTCCATACTTAATAAATAATGTGCCTCAGGAGTAGGGAAGGAGTCATTCGCTCAACTCTTGAGCGACTGTTCCGTTCACCTCTCTGTCTACGGACGGAGGGCGGAGTCTCCTTCGAACCCAGAACCCGTTTATACGGAGGCTACGCCGAAGGGCGGAGTCTCCTTCGGGGGGTGAAACATTCGCCCTGAACCCGTTTATACGGGTTCAAACGGGGGCGATTTTTTTAAAACCGGCCTGAACCCACGGGCTCGGGAAACCCACAAGCCCATAACCGACCTTGTGTCTCATGTTGCCCCAGTGGGGGGGGGACTGAATATCGTCAGTCGTTCACTTCTGAACCGACAGTTCGGTTGAATTCTCTGCCTTCAGCGGAAGGAACCCGAACGAGGCTACGCCAAAGGGCGGAGTCTCGTTCGGGGAGGTAAACCGTCCCCGATCCCGTTTATACGGGTTCAATGGGCATATTTTTGGGCCGAGCCCACGGGTTCGGAGATCCCACGTTAAATCGGCCTTGTGCCACATGACGCCCTCGTGTGGGGGTGACTGAATATCGTCAGTAGTTCAAGTGGAGTCAATAGTTCAAGTGGAGTCAAGAATCGAGTCAGAGGCAGTCCGAAACAGAGTCGCCTTCAGACAATTACTACAAGACATTGGAATAGTGATACTGGTCGAGACTACATTGTTCTCTCTACTAAACCTGATTGTTCATACTAACACTTCTACTTCTCTGTATATATTCCTGTTAGTAATATATCTGTGTTATTCCATACCTGTGTTCGAGTTCTTTTTTATTGGTTCTACCTTGGACTATCACCGTAGTACAAGGAACCGGACCATAGCAACAATAAGCTACATTCGACAGCAAGGCCTCTCGTCAGGAGGTTTCGATGAGCGTGGAACCACCTCTTAATTACTGTTGTTCCCAGGTCCACCCTGATCTGGGGTGGTAGCACCTGTTAAGGCCCCAGCTATGAGCAAATAATGACCCCCCAACAACAACAAAAAACACACCATGAAACTATGAAAATACATATTTATAGTAAAATTACCAACAATACAATTTTATAGCAAAATTACCAACAATACATTTTACCTTTAGTTGAAGGTATTCAGTTGCGTTTGAAAAATATTTAGTCGAAGCCATAAGACTGTGTTCAAAATATTTAGATTTCGGCATTAAATAACCCATAGAGGTTGATATGCCACGAAAAAAAAATCAATCAATCAACCAACTTGACTGGGGTGTTAAGGTTTCAAAGTCGTTAAGTGTGTCTTCATGATCGTAGCAAACTAGCAAATGTCCCATCGTTTGTAGTTGCCCGGATTGGCAGTTGGAATCAACCTCGGTGGAATATCCCCATTTTTGAAGGTTGGCTCTACAGCGACCGGAAGCGATTTAGGCAGAACCAGAAAGGCCAGGTTTCACTAGAGCCAGGTGGGTGAAGGATTCCGTAGAGATAGAGCCTGTGTTCCACGTTGTTAAGATGGCTGCACCACAAGGACAGACGCTGACTAGAAGCTATGTTTAAGTAGTGAGAAAAAGTCTTATGCTCTGATGAGGTGAAAGAGGCAAGCGATATCCTTATTACGAATAACTGATACGAGTTACTTCCCCTTGCATTGCCAGAGGAATAAGAACTCTCTAAATTGAATGAAAGGTTACGTTCGAAAATCGCAGAAAGTTACCAACTCCGACAGGCAGTTTTTTTTTTAATCAGTTCATCCCAAGCATGGCGAGAATGACACTACATTTGCTGGGATTGAAAGAGAATAGGAAGACTTTAGAAGGAACCGAAATCCTAAACAGGAAACAAAGGATACACTCCTTCGAAACAGACGATAGGCGAACATATCTACGTTTATTAACTCCTTCCCCGTCAATTATTTTCAGAAAAACGTTTCATTTTCAGGCGAATTGTTTTATTTGATTTTAATATAGTAACTAAGAAAGTCGGGTACCTTAAAGTACCCGAGCGGTGGCTAACACATCTACCAGACGTATGAGTTAACAAATGAACTCGTTTCAAGCACCGAAAGTCATAAAAGAGAGATAGGAATTGGATTACAAGAAATATTATACATATAAAAGCATTTTACTGCCTTAGAAAAACTAAATAGGAAAACATAAAAAGAAGTAAAGTGAAGTAATATAAAGATGTTCTTATTTGTATGTACAGTGTGTAAAAAGTTCTATGTTTAGAAATTTACATTGGAAATGAGTTTATTTTTGGTTTGGAAGAGTTAAATGCAGTGCAACACGTGGATCGCTAGGGATTAAAAAGTCTTTAAGAACGGAAATAAGACAAATCGCGTACTTCTTTTACACTACTTTTTGGTAAACAAATGAGTAATCCCATAAATATAACATAACAGAATCTGTCTATATTTCTGAGATGAGGTATTATGTACACTATTTGCATTATTCGGACTATTGTCCTAATCTTTGTCGCCATATTTATTACAACGTTTCGGCCTTTCAGTATCTATCTATATTTCTGAGATGAGGTATTATGTACACTATTTACATTATTCGGACTATTGTCCTCATCTTTGTCGCCATATTTATTACAACGTTTCGGCTCTTCAGTATCTGTCTATATTTCTAAGATGAGATATTATGTACACTATTTACATTATTCAGACTATTGTGCTTATATTTGTTGCCATATTTATCACAACGTTTCAGCCGTTGTACGCTCCGACCTTAAGGACACATGGCACAGTTGATAAAGACGTTGGTTAGGTCCAGAACCCAAGAGGTATGAGTTCAATAGCTGGTTAAGGCAGTAGAGAACTTGGAGAGGGGAATTAACAGGAGATAACTGATAACGAACAGTCTGCCCCAGCGAGCGAAATAAAGGGTTCAGTTCGACATTCCAACCACCTAAAGAAGGCCGGAGCGTACAACGGCCGAAACGTTGTGATAAATATGGCAACAAAGATGAGGACAATAGTCCGAATAATGTAAATAGTGAACATAACAGAAACATGTACTCAGTATTCATATCAGAAATTCAGTTTATAAAATTATTAGGAAATATATATCTCTAACTGAACACCAGGCTTCATTTAGCTATGACACAGATACGCCTCACTCAACTCGAAGCAAATTTTAAAAACAAGCACAAATATATCAGAGTGCTGGCTATTATCGACGCGACTCTCGCTTGCCACAGATTTCTACAACAACGTCCGTGTATTTCTCTTATATAGGCTATAAGAAAAGCCGGATAGCGGAGAGAGAGAACAGAGAGAGAGAGAGCAGAGAGAGAGAGACTTTACACGAGTGCTAATCATTTGGCTGTGAAAACGACCTACTTTGAACACAGAAAGAGAACGAACTACACTATCAACGCGACAAGCCCAAACAGATAGCCAACAAGCAGTCAGCCGGATTAAGCATACTCCTTTTTCGCGCTCTCATTTCAAAACTTGTACATCATACATTCGAGCGCTACACTATACAGCTTACCAGAGACATTTTTATATCTTGTAAATGAAAATAAATCTTTGGTCACTTCTCCAAACCAGTGTCTAATTTGTTTCTTTACGCTAACCAACTTCCATCTCGTATGAGATCCACTTTTTCACCACCTCAGTAGAACTCGTATCAATAAATAATTATCTTTTTTTAAAAAAAATTTTACAATCTAAATATATTTTCTTGCTTTAAATAATCTGGAAAAGGTTGATAAACCGTAAAAAACAAACCAATCAATAAATAAACCTCGACACGCGTATTATCAATGCAATAAAGAATTTAATGAAATCTCGTCAATGTCTTTAAGAGTAGCAACAGTGGGAGTACAGTAACTTCACAAATGGCGACTGGACAGAGTTTTTGGACGTCGACAGAAGACTCTAATGTCTTCATTGGTTGTTAGCAAGTTGATAATTCAGTCACGAAATAGCAACTAGAACTTGGTCCCCCGGGCTGACAATTCATTGAATGAGTAGATATAAAAGCGAGGCAAAGGTTAACTACTAATTCAGACTTCGGGGATGGAGAGTTCCACAACATGATTCTTCAACTGTCGATCGTAGCATTAAATATAGATAAGAGATTCGCCACTCCCAATATGTTCATTGTGCTTTATCTTTCTTTCTTTCTTTCTTTCTTTTTTGCTATATTATAATCTTTTGTTTTTTTCTTTTCTACTTCTTCCTCTATTTCTATTTTCTCACTCATTTATTTTAAAGTTTTTTTTCTCACCGTCTCCTTTTCGCTTTCACTATTTGTGTTCTCTCCTTCGCCCTCGTCTTTTTTTTTACTTTACTTTGTTCCCTTCTTCTCTTCCGTCTACCTTTTTTTAAATCACCTTTTCCCTCATCAATCTTATCCTGTCTTGTTTTGCGTTCTCTCTCTCCTCCCCCTCTCTCTCTCTCTCTTATGCTCATTTTTCTTGTCTCTTTCTTTCTATTTTCCCTCCTTTTTTTTTCTTTTTGTCTCTACTGCACTCTTACTTTCTCCCTAATTGTTCCATTCCTTTCCAATTTCCCTCTCTCCCTATCCTACTTTCTCTCTCTCTCTCATCTGCTTCTTACCTTCTTTTAACTTTCTATTTATTCCTCTCTAGCCTCTACTGTTCTCTCTCACACTCTCACTCTCGTTTTTCCTTTCATCTCAGCTTCTTTTCTCTCCTCTTTATCTTTTTACTCTTTGTCTTTCTTTCTCTCTCTCGTTCTTTATTTCTTTCTTTCTTTCTCACACACACACACACACGTGTGTGTGTGTGTGTGTGTGTGTGTGTGTAAATCAAAAAAAATTAAACTCAGGAATTTATAATTTAACGTTCCAACATCTTTAATAGTTCCCGCAGTAGATAATTATAACAGATGCTTGCGTTTATATCTCCTCCTCCATACACAAACACGTATATGTATATGTAGAGAGAGAGAATGAGTGATTTTTAAGAGTACCCAGTGAGGATCGAACTCACAACTCAGACATAACTAATCTAGCAAGATAAGCTGTCTAACCATTACACAACGTCGAGGTGACCCACTAGATAGATTAGTTATGTCTGAGTTGTGAGTTCAATCCTCACTGGGTACACTTAAAAATCACTCGCTATATATATATATAGCTATCACCTATAAATATGTGTTTCTCTTTGCCTCGTTAGCCAAAATTTCCCTGACGATCCGTTTAGGTGAAACCTAGGTAGGTTTGTCTGGCTCACTAGGTGTATCTAGGTCTGCTCTACGGTTGTATTGAGCTCTTTTGTTAGTTAGTTGTTACTCGTATCGGGGATTTTCTTTGGGCTTCAGACCTGCATCTGTGCGATTTTTTTGTCGGCAGAAGTTCATGTTTGTAGCTCTTTCTTTTTTTAAAACCTTTTTTTTCCCTCGAGATTGATTTGATTAGCAAATCAAAAATTCGAGGGTTTTTCGAAACGAGTCAAGTTATCTCTCTCTCTCTCTCTCTATATATATATATATATATATATATATATATATATATATATGCACACGCGTACAAGACAAAAGAAGGGGTTGGGATGCCGACAGGAGGCTTCATATGCGCATATGCATATATATATATATATATATATATATATATATATATATATATATAGGATGTCTAGTCAAACTGATGAGCTGTGATACAGCGAAACTGGTTTGTATGCGAATGACTATATATATATATATCAGGTCATCCCATAAGTTCTGTCCGAATTTTAACTTTCTGTTAAAATGAACGAAATTTAAAGAGTATTTTATAATGTCTAATGGAGCTGAACATTTTTTTTATGTTTACATGCATTTAAACTGATCAAATTTTATTTCAGAGAACAATAAAATCAAATTTTGTTTGATTAAAACCCTGCTAACATGGAAGTACCCAAGAATCATTTGAAGCACATAATGCTTTATGAGTTCAAGAAAGGAAACTCAGCAGCCGAAGCGGCTAGAAACATTCACTCAGTTTATGGAGAGGAATGTGTGAATGAAAGAACTTGCAGAAGATGGTTTGCAAAACTCAGAGGTGGAGATTTCACCCTTGAAGATGAAGATTGAACCGGACGTCCAGTTGAGTTTGATGAAAAGCTTCTTGAAGCAACCCTTGAAGAAAATCCTGTTTTATCAGTTGAGAAATTGGCAGTGGTTCTCAGTTCAAACCATACAACTGTTCATCGTCATCTTCAACAACTTGAAAAAGTTCCTAAACTTGGAAAATGGGTGCCTCATGAATTGTCTGAAAACAACCTCAAATCCCGAGTTGACATCTGCTCTTCTCTCCATTCTCGCCAACTTGTTTCACCTTTTTTGGATAGACTTGTGACTGGTGACGAAAAATGGATTCGAAATGTTAAGCGTCGTAAACAGTGGCTTAGTAAAGGGGAAGGACCCCAGCCACAGCCGAGAAGGGAACTTCATGGGCAAAAGGTTCTTCTTTCAATCTGGTGGGATCGCCAAGGATTAATCCACTTTAAATTCTTACCACCTAATGCAACAATTAATGCTCAAATATACTGTCAGCAATTAGAGCGTTTGAACCAAGCTTTGAGGGGAAAAAACCTGCTCTAGTGAATCGAAAAGGGGTGATGTTTTATCAGGACAATGCGCGACCCCACACAGCAAGAATCGCGTCACAAAAGATCGAAGAACTTGGTTGGGAGAAAAATCCTCATCCACCTTATTCTCCCGATCTTGCTCCTTCAGACTACCATTTGTTTCGTAGCTTACAGAATCATTTGGAAGAAACAGCTTTTGTAACACAGGAAGAGGTTAAAACTGTCATTTGTGAGTTCTTCGAATCAAAGCCAAAAGAATTTTACAGTAATGGAATTAGTAAGCTTGTTAATAGATGGAAGGAAGTCAAATTCGGACAGAACTTATGGGATGACCTAATATATATTTATATTATTTAATGAAACGTGAATGAATATATATATATATATATATATATATATATATATATATTCATGCACGTTTCATTAAATAATATAGACAAGTGTTGTCTATTTATTTTATGTAATTTTTTTTCGTAACGTCTGATAAAGATGCTGCCTAAATACACACAATATATATATATATATATATATATATATATATATATATCAGGTCATCCCATAAGTTCTGTCCGAATTTTGAATAAAAGAAAACAAGTGACCAAATGTTACATATATATATATATATATATATATATATATATATATATATATATATATATATATATATATATATATTCTCTCTGCTGACCTTTTGTTTTCATTATTTCTTCTCTTTCCTTCCTTTCACGACGTCAGCCCCTACGGCTTTTCGGAAATATCTCGTTCATGGAGAAACCGATACGACCAAGGCGATAAACCAACAAGACAAAAGAAGCGGGTTGCAATGCCGACAGGAGGCTTCAATGCGCATGAATGTGTCGACGAAACGAAGACAATGGACTGCACGCTATAAAAGAGAGAGGAAACGGCAAGAACTGGCGAGGAAGATATATACAAAACACACTCGAATACAAGGGAAATGTCGCCCGGCCCCAGAAAACCAGTAAAAGAATCCGTTCCAGACAGTCTCTAACCAACAAATAATAATCGCTAGTTTCTAAACACAGGGTTAGCCAATCCCTGTTGCAGATGCCTGCTCAGCTACATTTGTGTTTGGTCTACGCCCAGAGAGTCTACCTGAGCCATATTGTAACTATGCTGAGCAGACTTTAGTTACAGTTTCTAAGAGTGGCTGCATCATCTGGCTCCTTCAATAGTTTGAACAAGGCCTAAAAACCTTCGGTCACGGGTTGAACCAAACTGTATGAGTGAAATTGGTTAGATAGAACTGACCAGACGCCGTCCATGGCTGTGCGAGCTCGAAGACACAAGTCACTGTGACCGAGGATGTGAGTGTACAGGTCTTGTTCAAAATGTTTCTTTTGAAGAAAAATAAATGTGCCTCCGTAGGCGATTGCAACAGAGGCTAGCTAGTCACCCTCCACCGTCTGTCATACTTGGACACGACAGGCCATCTACACACATATATATAGTGATTTACTAAGCATAGCATAGATGTGGCTCAAGGCTGAAAGTATGAAGTATCGAATGAGAATCCAGCTATACATATATATAATCAAACGATATTCTTGTCAGATCTCCTCTTATCACAGGTTGCCGATATCTAATAATAAAAGTGACGGAAACAAAAAGAAAAAAAGAATCAAAATGAAATCGGTTAGATTATAAACCCAAAACACGTAAAAAAAAAGCCTTTTCTACTTTGTCCTCAATCTTTGCCCCCAAATTGTTCTTGATATGTAAAGATTTATGTATCGTTATATATATATATATATATATATATATATATATATATATACTGGGTGTATTGGGTAAATTTTCACCATTTTATATTTTTAATTTTGCGCATGCGCGTTGTTTGTCTTTGATTTTGTTGACTGCGTAGTATAGTAGGGTAAGTTGTATATCGTCTTTGAGAAAGATAGCACCATGACGCAATTCACTCTGCCAGAAATTTGGAAACGGTATGCTGTCTTTCTTGGCATTCGCGCCGGATTCTCCAATACAAACATTTCAAAGTGTTTGGTTGTCAATCTTATGAGAGTGCAAAGGATTCAGAAAGAGTTAGATGAGTCTAATGGTGATTACAAAGGTACAACAGCTCGGGAAACTCACTCTAGTCGTTCTGATAAGAAAGGAACTCCTGAATTTGTTGGTGAGGGCCTCAGAATCAACACGGAGGCCTACATCAAGTGTCTTGAAGAGGTAGTGTCTCTACGGATTCTTGATTTTTTTTTATCATTTGACCCCAAGCACGGTAATAAAGCCACTAAGACGCAAGAGATTTACAGAAGATGAAAGAATAAGCGAAAAGAAAACATTCTTAAGGAGAGAAAAATAAAAGAACAAGAATTAAGAAGACAGAAGATAACAATTGTCACTGCATTTAAAATTTCAAGCTTGATTGCAATCTTCAAGCCCTCAATACCGTATATTAAACACATTTCTCCGATAAATATAGCAGACCGTAAAGCTGTATTTTATGATTTATATTAATACTATCTTCTATATATGGCGAGAAGAGAGTTCCACAAGTTAGACGCACGAGAGAAGAAACTGTTAGCATAGGAATTACGGTTACATCTAGCCATTTCAACTTTAAAATGATGAGACCTATCTGCCAATCTAGCACTGCGCTTAAATACGTAAAGTCGAAATACCAAAGAGGAAATCTCATCAGAACAATTACCATGAAAATGTTCATCGAAAAAGCACAGAGGAGGTACATGACGCCGGTGGGAATGTAACTGAAGCTGAGATGACAGGTTAGAACTGATAATATTGCAGATTCTTCTTTGGGTTTTATAAAGAATCTCTAAATTTATAGCAGAAACAAAAGACCAGATGTGACAGCAATATTCAAAGCAAGAACAAATGGTCGACTTATAAATGGGTAATTGTTGTAACCTAGGGAAAGTTACTGAATAGAATAGTCAAACGAAGGTTTGGTAATGAATGATAATACTTAGGACAAGAACAACACATATAAGATTCACCAGTGGGACGTAGAATTAGTCAACTGCTAGAAGTGAGTCAAGTGAATTCCACAATGAATCTCCAACTGCAGGATATCTACCAACCGCCCCGTGCGGTTAGATGTGGCACAAAGCCGAATTTAATGTGGAGTATCCGAGCCTGTAGGCTCGGGCAAAAATTCTTTGTATAAAACGGGATCGGGTAGCTGTTTTCCGAGACGAGACTCTGCCCTTCGACATAGCCTCACCTGGGGGTCATCTCATATTCATATCAGAACTTTGGGGATACCCATGGCAGTGACTTGATTCCTTGCGATTCCTTCCAGGATTTTGCTACTTTGCTTGTATGAAATGGTGCTCCATCTTCTTTAAAATGGCAGACATTCTTGTCAATCTTATTTTTTCTAATAGTGGGAGTAGTCCTTTCTCTAATATTTGACGCTATTTTGGGCCATTCAACCGCTCGTCAAGAAGAATCAGCTCAGATTTCCCTCCAAACCAGACAGCATCCTACACCATTGCTCCAATCTCTCCATGTTTCACAGTCACCTGCAGACATTCAGTGTTCCAAGTCTCATTCTGATTTCTCCAAACATAAACCTGTCTCGAATTCGAATATTGGCAAAATTTACTTTCATCTGACCAAATTACAGACTGCCAAAATTCACACTCTTTGCTCTCGAATTTTCTCGCCCAGTCCATACGTCTGTTCCTGTTAACCTCTGAAATCAAGGGCTTCTTTCTTGCAACTCTTCTTTGATAGCCTAGCTCTTTCAGAGTCTTTCTCACCACATAATGACATTTCCCTGCTGTTGGCGACATCTTTGACAATGGTTTCTGATGACTTCCCTCTTCAGCGCCCTTTTCGTTCGCTCAGACACGATGCTTGGACTTCCTGAACGTTGTTCCACACGACAATGGCCTTCTTCATTAAATTTAACAGCATTATTAACTGTTTGATTATTGACCTAGAAAAACCTAGCAATTTCTCTATTTGACTTGCCACACTGATGCCATCCTATTATTTGCCCTTGTTGAAATTCACTAATTTCCTTACTTCCACGATCTTTCATTGCAAAATAGAAGTCAACTATCGTTCATAGATGAGAGTATGATATACCACTGAAGATATTTTGTACTGAACAAAGATATGGGACATTACTGTTCTAAAGCAAAATTATCATTGATGCCATTGTCACCATCGATGAGGCTATGCTACAACGAACATGACAAGAAATCGTGTACCATCTTGATGTGCTTCGTGCAAGTAATGGTGCCCATATAAGGATATATTAAATCAATATCTACTCCTAATTTTGTAACATTTTTCATATATTTGTCTGTTCATTTGCTTTTGTAATAATTTTTTAAATTATAAAGAGACTTTATGGACAACCTGTATAATCCCAGCCAACATTTTTTCCGGACGTAAATAAGTTTAACATTAACAGTATATACAGTAAAACGATATCAATCAGTAGGTGTTTAGTTTTGGAAGTTCATTATTTAACGAAAGTTATCTTACCTGTTATTTTATTTCTCTTTCATGGTTATTTACGGTGTGAATCGGTTCATCTTTCCATGAATCTAGAAGCATTATGGCTGGGTCTTAGGAAGGGTTTTCGAAAAGAGATTCTGGAATCAGAAAACAATACATGCAACTTCAATATCTACTCTTAATTTTGTAACAATTTTCACTTATTTGTCTGTTCATTTGCTTTTGTAATATATTTTGTAATATCTTTTTTTTAAATTGTAAGGACGCTTTATCGACCCCCTGTATTTCCACTTCATGTCAGCTGAAGACGTTAGACCGTGAAGGCGCAATAAGTCACTTTTCTGGAGGTTAGCATCAGCCGTACTGATAGAAGGTTAAAAAAAAGGGTTCTCTAAAGCAATTAAAAGAGAGCAGTTTCGTTTTGGAAGCATTAAAATTAACAAGTCACTACTTTCTCTAGTTTAACTACTGATTGAAAGTCATTTTTGAGATCAGCTACCAAATTTGACCTAATCGAACCGATCAGATTTACCATTGAGACAGAAGTGAATAGCTGTTTTATCAGCAGATCGAGTTGAACATTGATCGTATCAGGAAGGTCGATGACGAGGTCTAAGGATAGATTCGTAGTCGTAATTTTAGTTTTTCAGATTTAAGAATGATATTTCAATAGAATTCAGTGTTCAGATACTTTTGTGACAGAGAATGGTTTCCTCTTTCTACCTTCTTGACACGAGATCGACATTGAATATATTTCTCTACTGAGGTGCCACGGGGTCAGCAACAAAGCTAATATAAAAGGAACTGTTGTAGTTCTGTTTGCGCTGTATATTAGTCGATTTCTTTTTTTCTTTTTCTTTTCTTTAGAACAAAAATAATCAATTAGTAGAACGCAAACCATAAACAACTTTCTTGACAATCCTTTTTTTTTCTTTTAAATGCTTAAATTCTTAAAAATGAAAAGCAAAGACTAAAAGAAAAAGAAAAGACTAAACGTTGTTTATCATTCAAAATCTCTGTAATAATATAATTATGAGACCGTCACCACCTGGAAGCTCCCCCTTGGGAGCCAACAAACTCTAGGTGGAGTCAGAGACCTGGGTGATCAAGACTGTTATTTTGTATTCCGCCAGTGCAATTAACTCCTATTCACAGGGTCAGCATCTTTGTATGAGTGCTAACTCCAAATAATATTGATTTCTAACATATAGCCGTGATAGTTGCATTGGTGGATTCAGTTGGGTTTAAGCCGAATAGACAGCAAGATTTATATTCAATTACTCCGAAACAGTAACGGAAGATTGTGCTGCACCAGTCATCCAAATAAAAAAGTACGTTTATAATGGATAGCGACTCGGTTTGAAGAATCGAAGAGCCGAGTTCGAATTCCAGTCGAATCCATTACATTCACTTACGTGTTAATACCCTTGGAAAAGGTATAAATCCACTTCTTCTCCATCCAGTTATGGGTAAATAGCAGGACAGACCAGGTTCTGTAGCCTTGGATGGCAACTGGTCTACCACAGAAAGAAATGGCAAACTACTGCGGTAAAAAAAAATCTGCCTCGTCAGTCATGTAACGAAAGATACATGATCGCCTCAGCATGTAACCCGCATGGCACATAACTGATCTTCTCAGCTATGGGTAAATAGCAGGACAGACCGGGTTCTATAACCTTGGATGGCAACAGGTCAACCGCAGAAAGAAATGCCAACTTACTGCGGAAAAAAATCTGCCTCGTCAGTCATATATCGAAAGATACATGATCGCCTAAGCATGTATTACGCATGGCACATAACTGACTGACTGATGTCTGTCTTGACAAACTTATTCATATATACTAACCCTAGTCTGGCACCGTAGTGGAAGATTGTGTTGCGCCAACCTAGCAAACGGAGAATGCATGTTTAGCATATAAATATACGAAACATTTCAAACACAGTCTCATTCGTAGATTCTAACCTCAAACTGTCACAGTAGTGTAAGACTGTGTTGCGCCAACTTATCAAATGGAGAATGCATGTTTAGCTTATAAATATACGAAATAGTTCTATCACTAAGCAGGGTCGTTTAAAAATACCAAAATAGATTCCTGGCACAGTTTCGGAAGATTGTGCAGCGTCAAATGTAGGATACATGCCCTGTCTTTAAAATATGTAATTACCTAAATGACTAAACAGATTCATTCATAGATTCCAGCCTTAATTTGTCACACTAGTGTGAGATTGTATAGCGCCAACCTACCAAATGCAGAATATATGTTTAGCTTGTAAATAAACGAAAGACTTCAATCACTAAACAGTGTCATTTGGAAATACCGAATAGAGAACGCCTTCTTACCTTGAAAACATGCAAATAGATTGACCTCAAGACAGGCCCATTTGCAGATACTAACCTTTAGTCATGGATAATGGCTCGGATTGAGGAATCGGAGAGCCGAGTTCGAATTCCAGTCAAATCCATTACATTCACTTGCGTGCTAATACCCTTAGGAAAGGTATGAATCCTCTTTTTCTCCCTCCCCTCAAGCTATGGGTAAATAGCAGAACAGACCGAATTCTATAGCCTTGGATGGCAACTGGTCTACCGCAGAAAAAAATGCAACTTACTGCGGGGAAAAAATCTGCCTCGTCAGTCATGTATCGAAAGATACATGATCGCCTAAGCGTGTATCATTCATGGCACATAACTGAGTGGAAGATTGGGTTGCGCCAATCTTACAAATTACAGATACTAAGCATAGTTTTCCGGAACAGCACAGGAAGATTGTGTTGCGCTAATCCTCCTAGTAGAAACTATCACAAACACTAATCAGGTTCAGTCTTAAATAATTAATTTAGTAATTCTCTCTCTCTCTCTCTCTCTCTCTCTCTCTCTTTCCCTTCTTCATCCTCTCTCTCTCTCTCTCTCTCTCTCTCTCTCTCTCTCTCTGCAATCGTTCACGGGGCACGTTGACCCCCAAATGAATTTAGATTTGGCTAAAATTCCTGCTCACGCACAATCTATTTCTGTCTGTTTGTCTTTTCCTCCCTACCCCCTCTTTTTCTCTCTATCCCCCACCCACATCCCTACAATGGAATATGAAGGAACCAATGAATTTAGAATTGACTAAAATCCGTTTTTTTCTGCCTAATACCCGCTCACACATAATTTATCTCTGTCTGTCTGTCTGTCTGTCTGTCTCCCTCTCTCTACTCTCTCTTTCCCTTCTTCCATCCTCTCTCTCTCTCTCTCTCTCCCTCTCTCTCTCTTTCTCTCCTCCCTCTCTCTCTCTTTCTCTCCTTCCTCTCTCTCTCTCTCTCTCCCTCCCTCTCTCTCTCTCTCCCTCCCTCTCTCTCTCCCTTCTCTCTCTCTCTCTCCCTCCCTCTCTCTCTCTCCTCCCTCTCTCTCTCTCTCTCCCTCTCTCTCTCTCCCTCCCTCTCTCTCTCCCTCCCTCCCTCTCTCTCTCTCTCCCTCCCTCTCTCTCTCTTTCTCTCCCTCCCTCTCTCTCTCTTTCTCTCCCTTCCTCTCTCTCTTTCTCTCCCTTCCTCTCTCTCTCTTTCTCTCCCTTCCTCTCTATCATCCCCTCTACCCACATCCATTTGGAATGTCAGGTGCGGTAAGCTTGGGTGTGCGGGTGGTGCAATGAATAATGTCTTGGAATTGTTAATCGGAGTGCTGGGTTCCAATTCCAGTTGGGTTCGTTATATTCCCTTACGCGCAAATACACTTAGGAAAGGCATGAATCCACCTCTTTCCCCCACGGCTATGGGTTAATTAGTAAAACTTGTATAACTAAATCATTGTTATCTAAAAAGAAAAATGTACAATCTAAAAATATTTTCTGGCTTTCTGAAAAGGGTTGATAAGCCGTAAAAAACGAATCAGTTAATCAACCACATACCTGCAATTCTTTACAGGGACACATTGATCCAAAATGAATTTAGAATTATCAAAAATCCACTTTTTCATTCCAGTTCACACATATTCTCTTTGTCATTGTCTGTCTGTCTGTCTCTCTCCCACTCTCTCTCTCTCTCTTTCCCCTCTCTATTGCCCCCATCCCTTTTATGTTTCTCTCACCTACCCTAACCCTGCTATCGATTATGGGGGCGCATTGATCCCCAAATAAATTATGTATTCGTTGAAATCCATTTTTTTCAGTCCAGTTTTTCCGTACGTGCATTCTCTTTTTCTTTCTATCGTCTCACTCTCTGTCTCTCTCTCTTTCTCTCTCTCACACACACACACATACGCTGAGATACACACACACATACCCCAAGTCCTGCAAACGATTATACAGGCACATTGACTCCCACACGAATTTAGAATTGATTAAAAACCCTTTTTTCAGCCTAATTTCAACTCACACGTTCTCTTTACCTTTCTCTGTCTAGGTGGTTGTCTCTCCCTCTTTATCTCTCTCCCCACCCACATCCCCATAATCGATTACAGGGGCACGTTGACCCACAAATGAATATAGAATTGGTTAAAAATCACGTTTTTTCAACCTAATTCCTGCACAAAGAACTCTCTCTCTCTCTCTCTTTCCCCCTCTCTCTCTCTCTCTCTCTCTCTCTCTCTCTCTCTCCTCCACCCAGAATCCTTGCAATCGATTTCCGGGGGCACATTGATACAAAAAAAAAATTTGAATTGGCTAAAATAGCTTTTTTCAGCCCAGTCCCCTCCTCTCTCTCTCTTTCACTCCTTCCCTCTCTCTCTCTCTCTCTCTCTCTCTCTCTCTCTCTCTCATTATAGGCTACCATATCCCTGTGATCAATCGGGGGTACATTGACCCAACATTTATTTAAAATTGGTTGAAATCTATTTTTTACCCCAATTCCTACTCGCATATATTATTTCAATTTCCCCCTCTCTCTATTTCTCTCCCTCACACACAAACACAAACACACACACACACACACACACACACACACACATAGCTACATATCTAACGCTGTTCCTGCAATCGATTACGAAGGTACATTAACCCCCAAAAGAATTGGTTAAAATCCACTTTGTCTAATTGTTTGTCTCTCTTTCCCACACATCCTCTCTCTCTCTCTCTCTCTCTCTCTCTCTCTCTATCTCTCGCCATTATTCCTCCTCAGATTCATGCAATCGATTAAGGAGGCACATTGATCCCCAAATGAGTTTATTTATTTGGTTTATTTTGTTTTACGGTATATCAACCTCAATGGGTTATTTAATGCTGACAAAAATTTTTATTGCTGGTAATATTTTGTTTTGTCAAAAATCTGTTTCTCGTAATATATTTCCTTCAAAATTGTATTGCTGGTAATAATTTTTCAAAAAAGTATTGCTGGTAATACTTAACTATTTGCCCATAGCTGGAACCCTAACAGGTGCTACCACCCCAGATCCTGGGAACACCAGCAATAAAGAGGTGGTCCCACGCTCCTCAAAACCTCCTGATCAGAGGCCTTGCTGCTGGACATAGTTTAACATCTTACCCAGAACGCAGATGTAGTTTAACGTCTTACCCAGGATGCGGATGTAGTTTATCGTCTTACCCAGGACGCGGATGTAGTTTAACGTCTTACCCAGGACGCGGATGTAGTTTAACGTCTTACCCAGGACGCGGATGTAGTTTATCGTCTCATCCAGGACGCGGATGTAGTTTAACGTCTTACCCAGAACGCAGATGTAGTTTAACGTCTTACCCAGGATGCGGATGTAGTTTATCGTCTTACCCAGGACGCGGATGTAGTTTAACATCTTACCCATGACGCGGATGTAGTTTAACGTCTTACCCAGGACGACAAAATGAGTTTAGAATTGGTTAAAATTATTTTTATATGTCCCGTTCCCGTTCCAGTTCATACCGTAATGGATAACGGCTAGAAATGAGTTCGAATTCCGATCGGGTTCATTATGCCCCATTACTCTTGGGAAAGGTATGAGTCCATCTCCTCCCCAAGCAATTTGTTAAATAGTGGGTTTTTGTATTATTAATCTAAAAAATGCTAATGCAGTATTCACTGGCAAAAAAGTATTATTCTTAAAAGCCAAAATATTTTTCGGTTTTAATCCAGAAAAAGTTGATAACCCATAAAAAACAAATCAATCTCGTTCACACGTTTATATTTCTCTCTCTCTCTCTCTCTCTCTCTCTCTCTCTCTCTCTCTCTCTCTCTCTCTCCTACCACATTCCTACGATCGATTACGGGGATACATTGGCCCTGAAGTGAATTGGGTAAAATTCCCATCTTCCATTACGATTCACGCTCACAAACATTTTATATCGCCTTCTCTTTCTCTCTCTCTCTCTCTCTCTCTTTCTCCTCCTCTCTTTCTCGTCCTCTTTTTTTACCTACCTATCTACCTTCATATCCCAAAGACCTTGCTTATCCGATGAGAAATCAGTTAAGCCAGTCGGTAGCAACGAAGGATACTTGTCTTCGTACATCCCTGTTATCCGTAACGAACTAAACAGATTTCCTCTAATATCGTCCAAGTTTCTTCTTCCCAGAAAGATTTGATCAGCTTCAGTGTAAAGATAATCTAAGCTGCTACAAACTACTTCAAGCAAGAAAACACTGAGAGCTTAAAAAAACTGATATTATTAATCCGTACGGAACTACTTCATGTGTCAGACAGTTACATTATTTTATAGTGAGACAAAGTGGAAAATTTATTATGAGCGCGTTTCGCCGAAAGCATTCGCTGTCTTTGGCTTCCTCAGGTTAGAATGAAAAAAAAACATACTAAACTGTATGTGAGGAAAACACCTTTGTATCTACGAGGATATGTAGTGGCTATAAATCAGATTAGATTACCTTATCACATCCAATATCCAGACTCAAAAAATTGTCTGGCCTGTTTTTTTTTTTTTTTGTTTTATCTATATCAGAGTCGTTTGGTCATGTTGGATTTAAATCAGTTCACTGAAACCAGAGAGCGTTATATATATATATATATATATATATATATATATATATATATATATATATATATGTGTGTGTGTGTGTGTGTATATATATATATATATATATATATATATATATATATATATATATAATTATTTAAAAATATGATTCCAACACGCTACATAAGAGTTCTTAAGTAGCGTGTTGGAATCATATTTTTAAATAAATAATTATATTTATGCTCTACTTTTGTATCGAGCACTATTTTTAGAAATAATAACAAAAAATACTAAAGAACTTTGGATTATTTACCTGACGAGTTCTTTTTCCTATTTTCTATATATTTTCACACACATATATATATATATATATATATATATATATATATATATATATATATATATATATATGGTCAAGATTAAATGGATAATTATACTGAGAGAATAGGGTTATTATTTAAATATTTGTTATTTCGTATATTCTTTAAATTAATACATGTTTTATTTTAATGAAGATATGTACCGTAAACGAGGAACTGACTGTATTGTCAATATTTGGTTTGGTTTGCTTTGCTTTGCTTTACGACATACCAAACTCAATAGGTTATTTAATGCCGACAAGATTTTTATTGCTGGTAATATTTTTTGGTCTGTCTGTCTGTCTATCTATCTATCTATCTATCTATCTCAGTATATATTGGTTTGGTTTGCTTTGTTTTACGGCATATCAACCTCAATAGGTTATTTAATGCCGACAAAATTTTTATTACTGGTAATATTTTTCTATCAATTTATTTATCTATCTATCTATCTCAGTATATATTGGTTTGGTTTGGTTTGTTTGTTTTATGGCATATCAACCTCGCAGGTTATTTAATGCCGACAAGATTTTTTATTGTTGGAAATATTTTTTTCCAAAAATGTATTGCTGGTAATATTTTTTCAAAAATTTATTGCTGGTAATATTTTCCTTTTTCAAATATGTGCTGCTGGGAATAATTTTTCTAAAAAAGTATTGCTGGTATTAAAACATATTTTTATACTTTCATAATGTTTTAGCCTTTCTTTTTTTTTGGGGGGGTAACTATTTGCCCATAGCTGAGACCCTGACAGGTGCTACCACTCCGGCTCAGGGTGAAACTGGGAACACCAGCAATTAAAAGGTGGTTCCACGCTCCTCAAACCTCCTGAACAAATGCCTTGCTGTCGGATGTAGTTTATCGTCTTACCCTGGACGCGGATGTAGTTTATCGTCATACCCAGGACGCGGATGTAGTTTATCGTCATACCCAGGACACGGATGTAGTTTATCGTCTTTCCCATGACGCGGATGTAGTTTATCGTCTTACCCAGGGTGCTGGTGTAGTTTATTGTCTTACCCAGGATGCAGATGTAGTTTATCGTCATACCCAGGACGCAGATGTAGTTTATCGTCATACCCAGGACGCGGATGTAGTTTATCGTCTTACTCATGACGCGGATGTAGTTTATCGTCTTACACAGGACGCGGATGTAGTTTATCGTCATACCCAGGATGCGGATGTAGTTTATCGTCATACTCAGGACGCGGATGTAGTTTATCGTCTTACCCAGGACTCGGATGTAGTTTATCGTCTTACCCAGGACGCTGGTGTAGTTTATCGTCATACCCAGGACGCTGTATTGTTAATGGTCAGAAATCAGATAAAATTTTATGGAACGATGTTTTACGTGCTGATTTTATATTCCCTGGTGGTCTAATTTTTCTTCCATTAGCTGGTCGATCGCCAGTTGGGAAAATACTTACTTTATGGGCCTGTTGTAGAGATATGTTCAACAACTGATTTTGATTGATCTGTTTTTACGGCTTATCAACTTTAACAGTAAATATTTTTAAAATTGTAAGAACTTTTTTGTGATAATAATCATTTAGTGATAAAGTTTACTAATTAACCCGTAGATGGGGGAGAGAAGAAATGGATTCCTACCTTCCCAAAGATATTTGCGCGCAAGTAAATATAATGAACCCGAAAGGAATTGGAACTCAACGCATCGATTATAAATTGCGAGTCGTTATCCAAACTCATCTAGGTACTAACCAGGTTCAACGTTGCTTAACTTTGGTGATCGTACGGGAACAGATGCTTCAACGTGATATGGCCGTATCAACCATTTGCAGCTTATTTAAATCTAGAAAATATTTTTTCAGATTGTAAGAATGTTTTGAAATAATAATGATTTAGTGATGCAAACTTTACTAATTAACCTATAGCAGGGGAGAGAAGAGATGGATTCATACCTTTCCCAAAGATATTTGCTTGTAAGTAAATATAACGAGTCCGAAAGGAATTCGAACTCGGCGCTCCGAGTATCAAATGCGGCTCGTTATCCAAGCACCTGATATTGCCAAGCGGTCACCCATCTACATTCTGTCCAGGTTCAACGTTGCTTAACTTTGGTGATCGTACGCGAGTCAGTGTCTTAACGTGATATGGCCGTAAGACTATGTTTAACAAGACTGTAAGGAGGTTGCTAGTGTAGTGTGTCTATTACTCCCTGGGTATAATCTCATCATGACCACCGCCCTGGGTATGACGATAAACTACATCCGGCAGCATTTTGCTGTTCCCAGGCCCACACTGACTCGGGTCGGTAGCACCCGTTCGCATCCCAGCTATGGGCAAATAGTGAACCCTCAGTCAATAACCAACTGTACATTTTTATCGTAAAATTACCAACAATATATGTTTATAGTAAAATTACCAACAATACATTTTTATAGTAAAATTACCAACAATATATTTTTATACTAAATTTACCAGCAATACAACACTAAAAAAGTATAAAAAATTTATATTTTATAGTAAAATTATCAGCAATATATTTTTATAAAAAATTACCAACAATACATTTTTGCAATGAAATTACCAGCAATACATTTTTTTTAAATATTTACAATGCATTTTATCATCTATAAACGATTTATCCAAGAAATATACGTTTACACTGAAGGTATAAAATTATGTACAAAGTATTTGTAACTGAAGGTATAAAATTATGTACAAAGTATTTGTAACTGAAGGTATAAAATTATGTACAAAGTATTTGTAACTGAAGGTATAAAATTATGTACAAAGTATTTGTAACTGAAGGTATAAAATTAGGTACAAAGTATTTGTAACCGAAGGTATAAAATTATGTACAAAGTATTTGTAACTGAAGGTATAAAATTATGTACAAAGTATTTGTAACTGAAGGTATAAAATTACATAGAAAATATTTAGATTTCGGGATTAAATAATATGTCACCTACACTAATTTGACTCTTGATGAATTATCTCCCTTGCTTAAAAAAAAAACTACTTAAAATATATTTACTGTCAGGTTAACTCCACCTAATTTTCGAAACCTCTACTAGGAGATTATTTCCGGCATTATAAATACTCGGCGATATCTCTATCTATAAAAGGCGGGATGTGTGTGTGTGTGTGTGTGTGTGTGTGTGTGTATGTGTGTGTGTGTGTGTGTAACGAATGCACGGCCGCAATTTTCGACGGAATTACACCAAAATTTACATACACATGCTCCAAGTTAGCGGGAAGGTGAAGACAGACTTTGCATTTCCCAACTCCCATCGATAGTGGAAATAATCGATTTTTTCATGCTTCTACGGCAGTTTTCATGTAGTTTGCGGCCATTTTCTACTTTCTCCTATAGCTGGCTGCCTATGCAGGAAGATTCTATTGGCCAGCGTGAGAGCCAACAGCTGACTGGCACGAATGTTAACTAGCATGCTAGCATGCAACAAAAAATCGATAGCTGCATTCGTCACGTGGGAAAATTTCAAATCTGCATGACACTTTACTCCAATTGGCTCATTCGCTTGCTTAAACTCAACGTTGATTCTGATTCCGCAGAACTGGGTTGGGTGTGAAAAAGTATTTGTTGTTAACATTCTTTTTTCATTCGGTTTTTCCAGTTACGAGTCATGGCCCTCCACTTCCTCCTATCCCTTGAAGCATGCAATAAGTTTCGTCTATCTGCCAACTCTCACAGACCACGTTCTGTCATCCACTTGATTAAGCCCGCTAGGTATTTTATGCGTTGTTTTCCCTTGTCTCGCTTTCCCTCTATTTGACCTGAGAGTATCAAATTCTCCTGGCCATCTTTTCTCATTATGTATCCCAGAAACTTCAACCGCCTCTTTCTAATGTTAAGTATAAGCCTCCTCCTTGTTTTCATCCTCTCCAAGACCTCATCTTTGCTTACACGCTCGCTCCATGATATCCTCAGCATCCTTCTGTTGCGAGTCCTTTTTTAAAGCTGATCGTTTTGTGTTCATTTTGTTTAGTTCTTTTTCCGTAACAGATTTAATGTTTAGTATAGAGCTTAGAAAAAATTCACATTGTGAAATAGGCAAGAAGTAAGGCATGTAGCAACATCAGCACGGCGAAGGGCACTCCTTTAAAGGCAAGGAAGGGCAAAAATATTTTAAGTCAAGTGATTGCGATTGCTGTATGAGTCGTACGATTTTTGAATCAAGCACGGGCAACGCCGGGCCATGCTGTTAGTCTTATCTATTTTTTCCTCTTCTTACTTTTTACGTCAACATGCAAATTTCTCGCGGAAGAACGCGTTCCCTTTTACGAACCACATGAACAGTACATACACACACACGTACGTACGAACATTCACTTACTTCACATACTTTGAACCAAAACGTTTCCACATTCATTTGTTACACACATTGTCATTATCACTTATAATCCTTTGTTGCTAATACATTATTATTTGTTTGTATATACATATATTGGTCCTTGTTGTTTCTTTACTTTTTTTTTTTAGGTGGACTCATACTCGGAGTCCGCCATGTTTATTGTGGGCATTTGAGGAGATACAAATGTTTACCGGCACGCAACAAACCCATAGAGATGTTGCTACGCCGGTAAACAAGGTCAACCAAACAATCATCTTGACCATATACCTGACTACGTTAAGCTTTATTCTTCTGAGAGCTTTAAACATCAGAAAAATGGACGAAATTGATAAAGAAAAGAAAAGAAAGAAAGAACAAAATATAATCGAAATAAAAGTCTATTTTTTTTTCTCTTTCTTTTTTGTTTTTCTCAAACTGATAATATATCAACCGTTAAGCCACGCGTTTAAGGTGTATTTTAAACGAGACAGTTTTATGGCCTCTGCTGTCAGAACAAGACACAATTATGGGTCTTTCTTATGACGATAAACGTTATATTTTGTGGGCACGCGTATTTGAGTAGACCCCCCCCCCTGTTTTTAACTTTTTCTTTTCCTTTTTTGTTTAAGTAAAATTAATGTCCACTGACCTCGAGATCAAGAAAATCTCAAAAAAAAAAAAACAAAAAAAAAACAACTGCCTCCCGGAAAGAATCGAACCACTATCCGCTTTTTGCATTAAGAAAACATTTTTAAACATAGCATGCATTGCCCATGAGGCTACGAGAAGCCTTCACGGCAAATCAAGGCTCAGTTACCCTCTTTAAGGAATGCACATTTCGGAATCTATATCTACTAAATATATTTCCGTATCTGAAACGTAAACAAAGTGATTGCTAAGCAATTAATCGACTTTTTTTAAATCGATATTATTTCTTATTACTTACTGTGAACGTTATATTTAGTTGTTACTCGTGTTTCAGTAGACGTCTCTGTTTTTTTGGTTTTGGGGTTGTTGTTTTTTTAAGTGAAATGGCTACCAAGCAGCTCAAGGATCAAATAGAAGAGAATGTGACAATGTAAATTTCTGAAATGGAGTAAATCTTGCTTTATCATGATGGGTTCTCGTAGCAAAGCACATTTCTCTATTCCTAGCGTTGTTTGAGTCACCAGCTCTCGGGTCAGGGCAAAAGTTATAGCGGAAGCCCCAACATGAAAAGAGGTGGAAAGACAAATCAGTGTGGGGGTGTGGCTAATCAGATATTAAATTTGAAAGATTCTTCTTAGATTTTTTTTTAAATAGAGTAGGAGGAGTAATGGATAGTGGCTCGTATTGAGGAATCGGAGAGCCGAGTTCGAATTCCAGTCATTCCCATTACATTCACTTACGTACTAATACCCTTGGGAAAGGTATGAATCCTCTTCTTCTCCCCCAACTATGGGTTAATAGCAGGGAAGACCGGGTTCTATAGCCTTGGATGGCAACTGGTCTACTGCAGAAAGAAATAGCAACCTCGTCAGTCATGTATCGTAAGATACCTGATCGCCTAAGCGTGTATTTTGCATGGGACTTAACTGACGGAACCGAGTCTTACTTAATTATATTATTTACATTATTCGGACTGTTATCCTCATATTCATTGCCATATTCACAACGTTTCGGCCGTTGAACGCTCCGGCCTTCTTCAGGTGATGGCATTATGACCACTGGTAAAAAAAATGGTTGCTGAGGCATTAGATTTATAAGACACAAAAATCCATACACAGATGTCCTCAAGGACACATAGCCCAGTGGATAAAGCGTTGGTTTGATCCAGTGTCTACACCCAAAGTGTTGTGAGTTTATTACCAAAACTTGGAGAGTTGAGTTAAAGGAAGAGGCATAGCCCGTGGAACTAGAACAAATATTTCGGTGGACGAAATAAAGGATTCGGTTCAAAATTCCAATCACCTGAAGAAGACCGGAGCGTAAAACGGTCGAAACGTTGTCAATATAGCAATGAAGATGACAGTCCAAATTATGCAAAAAATGTAAGTAATCATAATACCTCATCTCAGAGATATAGAGACCGAGACGTTGTGAATATGGCAATGAAGATGACAGTCCGAATAATGTAAATAATGTAAGTAATCATAATACCTCATCTCAGAGATATAGACAAATATTGAGTCTCGCTTTATCCTGATGACTTAAGAGTGGTTTCTCTGACAGAAAAAAGGAGTACAGGTTCAATTCATGTTAGGAAGCACATTTTCTCTTTAGTACGTTGTTATATAAGAATAAAGTGTCGCTGCCGACACTTGAGTTTGAACACAGATCGCCAGTGAGCAAACACAGGCGATCCCATTATTGAATTAAGTAGACCACGTGACCACAGAGGAAACATATTTATGTAGGAAGTACCTAACGACTAATGATCTGCGATTCTATTCTATTCTCTATTACTAAACGGACCGCTATTCTCTACTCTATTCACTATACTATTTCTCTATTCGGATCACTATACGGATTACTTTTCGAGCGAGTATTATCGAGCAAGTACTATTAGTGCGAGGGATATTCGAAGGCGTCTGACACTAGTATTGTTCAACGACGTTACTATAGTTGTAACTGCGATTACAAAGTCTCTACTACAACGAGCATTACAAAAGTTGCAACGAGTATTCGTTGACATCACAAGACAAACTTTAAAATGATTTACATTTTTATCTTAGTAAATTGCTTTCTCTAACGTTTAAAGTGATAAAAAAGTATCGGGTTAATGAAAATCCATTCATTTTTTTAGGAAATTCACTTATAAATATGTAAGATTGATTCTAGAGAGAAAAATTGTCCCGTACGACACAGTGAACCAACTTTCCTAGCAGTAGACCTAGCAATTGATTCAATATGATCTTTTACACTGTTATATAGGAATAAGTTTGAACACAGATCAGCATTTCTATTCTATCTTCTATTACTATCACTCTTTCTACACTATCCTCTATATTTATACTATTCACTATACTATTTCTTTATACTGACCACTACACAGATTACTATTCAGTGGTTACTTATCGAGCGTGTATTATTGAGCAAGTACTATTAGTGCGAGTGTTATTTGAAGGCGTCTGACACTAGTATTGTTCAACGGCGTTACTATAGTTGTATCTGCGATTACAAAGTCTCTACTACAATGAGCACTACGAAAGTGACAACGAGTACTCGTTGGCATTACAAAAGTGACATCGAGTATTCGTTGACATTACAAAATAGGTCTTCTAGATCTCAAACCTGGTTGACATTAATTTCACTGTTTAAAAAAAAATAGTCGTGTCTACACAAACATATATCCCCACGAAATATAACTCTTATAGTAAGGAGAAATAATGGCGGAAATCTAAAACCTATACTTAAAAATGATCGAAAATCTGTGCGGCTGAGGAGTTTAGGCATGGTGCCAGGTTATGGGATATTATTCGCGTGTTTGAGATGTAGTCGTTGTCTATAAGTATAAGTGTCCATTGCATTGAATAATTCAGTTACTAGCATCGTTATACTTTCTAAGTTGTCTGCTTCTCAGTGTGTCAACGGGTAACGTTCTTTCAATGGGCGTTTTTGCCATGTGAGCAATAATACGCCAGATAAAATGTGATTGGTTGTTTTTTTACGGCTTATCAAAAGTTCGTGGGTTATTTAAAACCGAAAAATATTTCGAATTGCTTGACTTCAGTCACCGAATTTAAATTGGGAGATTTCAACGAAGAATTCAGAAATTTCAACCTTAATTTCTATATTGTCAACAGAGAGAAATTTCAACGTAGATTTCAATACTGTCAATTGTCAAAGATTTCAATCTAGATTCCAAATACTCGCAACTGAGAGAGATTTCAATACTGTCCTTTGATAAATTTAGATTCCAATACTCTCAACTGAGAGAGATTTCAATACTGTCCTTTGAGAAATATTCCAATCTAGATTTCAATACTCTCAACTGAGAGAGATTTCAATACTGTCCTTTGAGAAATATTCCAATACTCTCAACTGAGAGAGATTTCAATACTGTCCTTTGAGAAATATTCCAATCTAGAGTCCAATACTCTCAACTGAGAGAGATTTCAATACTGTCCTTTGAGAAATATTCCAATCTAGATTCCAATATTCTCAACTGAGAGAGATTTCAATACTGTCCTTTGAGAAATATTCCATTCTAGAGTTCAATACTCTCAACTGAGAGAGATTTCAATACTGTCCTTTGAAAATATTCCAATCTAGATTCCAATATTCTCAACTGAGAAAGATTTCAATACTGTCCTTTGAGAAATATTCCAATCTAGATTTCAATACTCTCAACTGAGAGAGATTTCAATACTGTCCTTTGAAAATATTCCAATCTAGATTCCAATATTCTCAACTGAGAGAGATTTCAATACTGTCCTTTGAGAAATCTAGATTCCAATACTCTCAACTGAGAGAGATTTCAATACTGTCCTTTGAGAAATATTCCAATCTAGATTTCAATACCCTCAACCGAGAGAGATTTCAATACTGCAATTTGGGAGATATATCAACGTAAATTTCAATACTGTCAGTTGTGAAGGATTTCAACTTAGATTTCAATACTGTCAATTTCCAGAAATTTCAACCTTAATTTCAATACTGTCAGTTGAGAGGGATTTCAACGTAGATTTCAATACTGCCAATTGTTTGAGATTTCAATCTAGATTTAATTACTGTCTGTTGAGAAATATTTCAACGTAGATTTCAATACTGTCAATTGTCAGAGATTTCATCCTTAATTTCAATATTGTTAACTGAAAGGTACTTCTACTTAGATTTCAATACTGTCAATCGTCGGAGATTTAAATCTAGATTTCAATACTCTCAACTGGAGATATTGCAATATATCAATTGAGAGATACTTCAATCTAGATTGCAATACTCTCAATAGAGCGAGACTTCAATACTTCCAATTAAGAGATATTTCAACGTAGATTTCAGTGCTGTTCATTGAGAGTGATTTCAACTTAGATTTCTATATTCTTAACTTTAAATGTAAATTTCACTTCTTGTTGAAAGATTTACACAAATTAAAAACTAGGTAGTTTAAAATAAACTCTAGTATTGCTGGTATTAAATGTAATTAGATTAGTATTTTCTTAAAATTCAATAGATGTTCTTAGGTGTTAAATACTGATGGATGATATGGCTAAAGGTTTAGTGGCCACACCACCATTCAGGGCGCTATGGCAGAAATGGTGAACTTCTCTTTCAACAGTCGCTTAAGATTAAAAAACAAAACAAAATCTATTTGTCCATTTGGATTCAATCTATGTCAATATTATTGAGCTAATCTGTATTATTGGTTTGTTTAGTAGTTTCTGTTTAGTGCCATATCAACCTCTGTAGAGATTTTAATGTCGAATTCTAAATATTTTGGACGCAATTTTATGCTTTCGACTGCAGATATTTCAGACTAAACGTATGCTTTATCGATATATGGTTTATTGATTATCGATTGTAGGACTTATATGTTTTGATATAGACGTATTTCTTAAAGGTAGGATATTTTAACTGTTTCATTATTTTCAAATGATTTTCCTTATAGTATATGTGCCTTATAGGGCCGAAATAAGTACATTCGTGTTTGGTTTGTTTTTTCTTTTTTTTTTTTTCTTTTTTGTTTTTTTGAGGGTTTTTTATTCTTTTTTTTTTTTTTTTTAGCGGCATATCAAAACCTCTATGGGTTTTCCGAAAGCTAAATATAATTACTTCGTTGCATTTTTCTACCAAATAATCTTACAAAATCAAACGAGGTGTGGAAAACTTTTCTCCTAACAAGAAATTAGATTAAGCATAACAAATTGTTTTTGTTTTATTTTATTTTTTTTGTTGTTGTTGTTTTTTTGTTGTTGTTTTTTTGTTGTTGTTTTTTTGTTGTTGTTTTTTTTGTTGTTGTTTTTTGTTGTTGTTGTTTTTTGTTTTTGTTGTTTTTTGTTGTTTTTTTTTTTTTTTATTTGGAGGGGTGACAATCTATTCCATGCCTTCAATTTTAAAACTATTGCAGGTCATTTTGCTATAAAATGTACTGTTAGTCATGTTACTATAAAAATGTATTGCTGGTAAATTTTTTTATAACTATTGCATTACTAGTAATTTTTATATGAAAATGTATTACGAGTAATTTTTACTATAAAATGTATTTTATAATTTTTTAGTCTTTTGATTATTGTTTGGGTTTTACCTATTTGCCCGTAGCTGGGAGGCTAAAAGGTGCAACCACCTTGGGTTATGGTGAACCTATGACCCAACAAGAATTAAGAGGTAGTTTCATGCTCCTCAAAACCTCCAGTCTCTTGATCAGAGGCCTTGCTGCCAGATGTAGTTTATCGTCATACCCTCTATCATTCGTCAAAAATCATGGCTGCCATTAATTTTCAAAAATTCAGTATCTGTCTATATTTCTGAAATGAGGTATTATGTACACTATTTACATTATTCGGACTATTGTCCTCATCTTTGTCGCCATATTTATTACAATGTTTCGGCTCTTCAGTATCTGTCTATAGTTCTGAGATGAGGTATTATGTACACTATTTATATTATTCGGATTATTGTCCTCATCTTTGTCGCCGTGTTTATCGCAACGTTTCGGCCGTTGTTCGCTCCGGCCTTCTTCAGGTGGTTGGAATGTGGAACTGAACTTTTATTTCGCTCACTGGGGTAGACTGTTCTAGTTCCACGTGCCATGTCTAAGGGATCTCAGTTATCTCCTGTTAATTCCCCTCGCAAAATTCTCCACCACCTGAAGAAGGCCGAAGCGTACAACAGCCGAAACGTTATGATAAAAATGGCGGCAAAGATGAGGACAATAGTCCGAATAATGGAAATAGTAAAAATAAAACTCGAGCAAATCAGATGTTAAAAGTGTGTGTTTGTGGGTGGGTGGGGTAATCGGGTATTAAGTTTGAAAGATTGCTGATTTCCTCTTTCTTTTGTTTTTAATCCTCTCATAAAATGGACATTTTTTTGAAGGATCTAATATCCTATTGTAATCATTTTGTTTTGTTGTAACTTTCAATACATTTTTTTTCATTTTTTTTTTCGTGCTTATTTTCTCGAAAGAAACTTATAGACTTTTTCCGCAAAAGTTTTAATAACTTATGTTTCAATGAAAAACAAATACAGAAAATAAAAAACGAATAAAAAAAAAGAAATCAAAAAAGAAAAAGAAGGATTTCGGAAAAGATGAGGGCAACAATTATAACAATGTAAATAGTGTAAATAGTTACAATAATTCATCTCAAAAATATGGACAGATCCCGAAGAAGGTCGGAGCGTACAACGGCCGAAACGTAAATAGAGTACAAAAATTTACAATACCTCATCTAAAAATATAGAATATCCTGTTGAAGGTCAGAGCATACAACGCCCGAAACGTCGTGATATGGCAATACAAAATTTAAAATACCAAAAAAAAAATTTACATCTAAAAAAAAAATATAGACATATCATGTTGAAGGTCGGAGCGTACAACGACCGAAACGTCGTGAATATGGCAACAAAGATGAGGACAACAGTCCGAACAATGTAAATAGTATAAATTATTACAATACCTCATCTCAGACATATAGAAAGATCCCGAAGAAAGCTGGAGAGTACATCGGCCGAGACGTCGTGAATATGGCAATAAAGATGAGGACAACAGTCCGAACAATGTAAATAGTGTAAATAGTTACAATAGCTCATCTCGGACATATAGAAAGATCCCGAAGAAAGCTGCAGAGTATATCGGCCGAGACGTCGTGAATATGGCAATAAAGATGAGGACAACAGTCCGAACAATGTAAATAGTGTAAATATTTACAATACCTCATCTCGGACATATAGAAAGATCCCGAAGAAAGCTGCAGAGTATATCGGCCGAGACGTCGTGAATATGGCAATAAAGATAAGGACAACAGTCCGAACAATGTAAATAGTGTAAATTATTACAATACCTCATCTCAGAAATAGAGAAAGATCCCGAAGAAGGCTGGAGAGTACATCGGCCGAGACGTCGTAAATATGGCAATAAAAATGAAGACAACAGTCCGAACAATGTAAATAGTGTAAATAGTTACAATACCTCATCTCAGAAAGATAGACAGAAAAGAAAAAAAAAATTTTTCTAGTTTGGTGTAATTTATCCACGTTTGAGAATCAATACCACCACTCTCCTGAAATTTTTGTTAGATGTAAAATTTGTAAAAAGAAATGTAAAAACCAAAGCATGAAATCGCTATCTGCGTTCCATCACCATGGCTGGTTTTGTTACGCCTTCTCGAGCTAACATTTTCAACTGACATGAAGTGAAAAAACGACATTGAATCACTTGTTGGGTCTGTTGCTAGGAAAGTTGATTCACTGTGTCGTCCTAGACAGTTTTTTTCTCTCCAGAATCTATCTTACAGATTTATAAGTTTACCATTAGAAAATGGAAACTGCGACAACGAAATCCGAAAGCGCATTGAGATTGCAAAAGATGCCTTTCAAAGCTAAGCAAAGTATTAAAAATCAGAAAACTTGAAGCAGCAGAAATATGGTTCTACAGAAAGATGCTGAGAATACCAAGTATGAAATAAATGAGCAACGAATACGTTTTAGGGAAAATAGAAACAATAAGAAAACTTATACTTAACATCAGGAAGAGCCAGTTGAAATTTCTACGGCATATAATGAGAAAAGAGGGTTTGGAAAATCTGATACTCACAGGACAGATTGGGGGTAAGAGTGACAAAGGAAAACAATGTATAACATACTTAGTGAACTTGAGTAAATGAATCGCGGAACACGGTTTAGGAGAGGTAACAAAAAGTCAATATTTACTAAGAGGTACAAAGGACAGGAAGTTGTGGAGAGCCATGATCGTTTACATCCTGTGAGAACACTGCATATACAGAAGGAAAAGATTCGTTCATGTTTTCGATATTTCTGCTACATCTGTTCTGGTGCTCTTGTTAAACATTAAGAGATTCTTTATATAATCTGAAGAAGAATTTGCAATATTATTAGTCATAAGCTGGCATATCGCCTTTAGTCACTTTCTCACCGCCGTTACATAGTTTCCGTGTCTCTTCTATAAATACTTTCATGGTAATTGTTCTGATGAACTTTCTTAGAAGCGGTATTATGGTGGTTGTAGTAAGAAAGGTACGTATGAATGTGTTGTTTTGGTGTAAGGAATATTGTTTTGTATGATTGGGTCAATGTTTGTGGCTAGCTAAGTTATAGTTAAGAGAGAAGAAGACCGTCCTTTCCCCAATCCCCTTTTCGGCCTTGTGCCACATTTCTGTATTGTACAGAATAAATATCACTTTCTTAGAAGAAAGTACCTAGACTTTATGAATTTAAGCGAAGTACTAGATTGGCCGTGAGGTTTTATCATTTTACGGTTGAATTGGTTAGATGGAACCGTAAGTTCTATGCTAACAGTTTCTTCTATTGCACTTCTCACATGTGGAACTCTCTTCCGACTTCTAGCTTTCCAGTCAAATTCCATCTTCAAAAATTTAAATCTACCGTCAACCGTTGTCTTCTAAATTCTTCTTTTGTTGTCCGGTCTCCTTAATAGTAGTTTTTCTTATATTCTCTAACACTCAATAATATTTTGGGTCTTAGTGGCTTTATTGCCTTGCTTAGGGAAAAATGTTTAAAAAATAGGTTATTAATTCAGGGATTGAAATTAGTCATTTACAGAAACAATAAATAAATAGTTTAGTTTATATTTGAGCGTTTTCGTTTTTTTTTGTTTTTTTTTTGTGTGTGTGTTTTTTGGGGTTTTTTTAGCGTGATGTTAAAATTTAATGTTGATTATGACATCGAAGCTTTTATGCCTGACTTTATTAGATTCATTTCCATTCCGTAGAATTACATCCCTACAAAATGTCTTCTTAAATTTCCATCCACATTTGAGATTATCTGCTTGAATACATAAACACAAAGTTAATTTTTTGAAAATTTAAATTTTTGCTTAAATTAGACAAATTTGCTTCAGAGATAACTCCCGTTATTTAAAGAATTTGACGACGATCATGTTTAAACTTAACAACACGAAGTTGTCTCTCAGACATATAAACATTTTTTTCTTTTTATGTGCCGTGTCCCTTCAAGACGTAGGCGATCATGGCTCTCCATCTCCTCCCTATCCCTTGTAGCTCTCAATAAGATTCGTCCCTCTGCTACCTAACCCAGACCACGTTCTGTCATCCACTTGCTTCAGACCGCCAGGTATGTCATGCATTGCTTTCCCTTATCTCTCTTTCCTTCCATTCGACCCGTGAGTATCAAATTCTCCAGGCCCTCCTTTCACATAACCTGTCCTAGAAACTTCAACTGTCTCTTCCTGATATTTTCTTTAGAGATTCTTCATATCTTCTTGCTTGTGATATTCTCCTCCGGCTTCTTACCTTCCAGTCAACTTTCACCTTCAAAAATTTAAATGCAATCCCAATCGTCTCTTCTTAATTTCTATTCTTGTATTCTCTTCTCTCCTCAGTGATTTTTTCTTTTTTTATAACCCCTTTGTGTCTTAGTCACTTTACTGCCTTACTTGTGATGAACAGGTTTTTTAAAAACAGCTGCTAGTTTTATTTAATCTCAAAGCCTTTATCAAAGCCGAATTGTCAACTGGATTTGTGTGACGTTTGAACAAAAGGAAATCTCCGACACGCTTACAATCGCTACTTTTGTTCAGTACTAATTTCGATGTCTTGGAACGACAGAGCAACAAATGAAAAGAGAAAAGCAACAGACGTGAATATTTCATAGTCGTCATATCCCATGTGATGTGTTAGACTTCATGTTGCCTTTATTTGGCATCAAGGGGTAATTTCACGTTTCTGTACAGGTCTAAAAAAAGAAAAGACGGGTGAGTTTCACCAGTCCTTCTAGCAACGGAACTTACTTACTGTGGAAATCCTAACTTTTATCTGTGCTGGGACGACAGCTACGACCTCAGTCACAAACCAGGGCCATATATAGTCAATTACATTGTATTAGATGGACGTTGACAATATATGAAACTCTATTCAGGATGGGGTGTATAAAACAGCTCTATTAACTGCTAATTACACTCCTTTCCTTTGACTCGTCTGCACTCCGTCCTATCAGACATAGTGATATACTGGTGATAATACTTTAATAGGTCTTTTTTACCAATCCCCCTCACCAGAAAAGCCTGATGGTGGAACCGGTTTAGTTGCCGATCACTTGAACATGGTACAACCTGCCGTATTTATACAGGGTGTCCCAAAATAATGTATACACTCTTTGAATCGTTATAACTTATTCAATTCATGTATTTTGACTTGTAAATAAGATTAATACAAGAGAAATAAGACACATTTAAATAATTTGAGATTAAATATACCAAAAACATAGAAAATTAACTTTAATAAAATAAAAGCTACTTTGGGCAATGGCAGAATGTTCATATAATGATGAGTTCGCATCAAGTGCTCAAAATGGTTACCGTTCTGTTCAGTACACTTTTCGTATCTTGAAGAAATAGACCTACAAATGTCCAGTATCATTTCCTCTGGTATTTGAGCACATTCTTCTTCAATTGCTACTCTCATTTCAGCAATTGTTTCAGGTTTCCTGTTGTAAACTTTGTCTTTTAGAAACCCCCTACAAAAAGAAATCCAAGGATGTCAAATCTGGTGATCTAGGTGGGGATTCAACTGTCCCTCTTCTTCCAATCCATCTGCTTTTCATATTTTCATCCATATACGTTCTCACATCATGGTAATGTATTATTAACTATTAATATTTAAAGAGTGTATACATTATTTTGGGACACCTTGTATTTAGTCATTTATTTCCAGTAAATAGACATTTCCTATTTTTTAGCAAAACGGGACAGCATAGCCAGGCAACAATGCAATAAGAATGTAGCAGTGAAAGTGGGAATAAATCAAGTAATATCAAAGCTTAATAAAATGTAAAATTTAGAAAGAAGTTTTTTTGTGATGTGTTAAATTGTATCAATATTTACAAATCTCTTTATGTGCTTGCTGGCGTCGCGTGGTTTACAACTCTTTCTATCTGTCTATTTTTATGAGAGAGGTATTGTAACTATTTACATTATTTACATCGTTCTGACTGTTCTCCTCATCTTTATTGCTATATTCACGACGTCTCGGCCGCTATACGCTTCGGCCTTCTTCGGGATCTGTCTATATTTCTGAGATGAGGCATTGTAACTATTTACATTATTTACATCGTTCTGACTGTTCTCCTCATCTTTATTGCTATATTCACGACGTCTCGGCCGCTATACGCTCTGGCCTTCTTCGGGATCTGTCTATATTTCTGAGATGAGGCATTGTAACTATTTACATTATTTACATCGTTCTGTTTCTCTGACTGACGTCTCTCCTTCGCCTTCTTCTGTCTATATTTCTGAGATGAGGCATTGTAACTATTCATTATTTACATCGTTCTGACTGTTCTCCTCATCTTTTATTGCTATATACGTCTCGGCCATACGCTTCGGCCTTCTTCGGGATCTGTCTATATTTCTGAGATGAGGTATTGTAACTATTTACATTATTTACATCGTTCTGACTGTTCTCCTCATCTTTATTGCTATATTCACAACGTATTGGCCGCTATACGCTCCGGCCTTCTTCGGGATCTGTCTATATTTCTGAGATGAGGCCTTCTTTTACATTATTTATCGTTCTGACTGTTCTCCTCATCTTTATTTATTCACAGATGAGGCTATACGCTCCAACTATCTTCTATATTTCTGAGATGAGGTATTGTAACTATTTACATTATTTACATCGTTCTGACTGTTCTCCTCATCTTTATTGCTATATTCACAACGTATTGGCCGCTATACGCTCCGGCCTTCTTCGAGATCTGTCTATATGTTTGAGATGAGGTATTGTAACCATTTACACTATTTACATTGTTCGGACTGTTGTTCTCATCTTTAAAAACATATTCACGACGTCTCGGCCGCTGTACGCTCCGGCCTTCTTTGGAATGTGTCTATACGTCTGGGGATACGTATTTTAAATATATACGCTATTTACATTGTTCGGCTGTTTATAGCCATATTCACGAAGCTTCGGTCGTTGTACTATCGGGCCTTCTTCGAGATCTGCCTATATTTCTGGTAAGTGGTATTGTAATTATTTACATTGTTCAGGCTGTGGCCCTTATCTTTATTGTCATGTTCACGGCCTTTCAGCCGCTGTACGCTCCGGCCTTATTCCCCAATCGGAAAAGGAGACCGCCCATTCAGCTTTTGTGTAGTCAGTTTTTCAAAGAACTCTACTTTTATGATTATCTAAAATCACTAACAAAATTTTATATTTGCTAATTCAAATGTGTGCTTGAGACAAGATTCCTAAGAAACCATGGTCATTAAACTGACTTAAAAGGAAAAAGTATCTATCTATTTATCTCCTAAGGATATGTGAGAAGTGGTATTGCTACAAAACGTTACTTACATTTGATTTCTTGGCCTGGCGGAAGTAGCAAAGGGACAGAGCTTATTGAGAGCTACAAGAGATAGGGTGAAGTAGAGAGCCATGATCGGATACGCCCTGAAGGGACACGACACATAAAAAGAAAAAATATACCTCAGACAAATTTGGAAGCGTATTGAGAGGCATTATAATCTTTAAATTTCAAATTCCGTCTAATTCTGTCATCTTAAGAGCCTTAAAGTAGACACTCAAAAAAGACGGCGTTATATCGAAGGAACCAATTTATTCTGACGGCTTTCTCGAATGAAATTTAATCGGCAAAGTAAATTAGTAAAAAAAATTGAAATTACCAATTGTGTTTTCAATTGCAAATAGATATTTCTCTTTCTCGTTTCTCTTACCAAAAAAATATTTCTGATAAAATAATTTTCATAGAAAATACGGCGAAAGTATTACGTCTTTTTTTTTCTTGTTTCTTTTTCTTTTTTTCTTTTACTTTTCAAATAACCAGAATGGTCATGAATTATTCAGATATTCATAGGAAATTTTATCTGATGTCTTTAAAATAAGGCGAAGGTAAACAGTGGAATAAATTATTGCAAGCGTTTCTGGTTGCTTCCTTGTTGCAACCTTTGCTGATAGAGAAAATTCAATGTTAAACTTATTTTTTTTTCTTTTTCTACGTGGCATGTCATTTCATAGATCTCCACAACTTCCTATCTTCATAGCTCATAATAAGGTTTGTTTATTCTGTTCCGCTTTCCATTTAAACAAGATCGGTAGGCAGGGTTAGTTATCATTTCCCTCTGACCCTCCTACCTTCGATATCTCCTCTGGATGTGTGTTGGTTTAAATGTAAGGATTGGTCGCTAAAACATCCCCTCCCAAAATTTATATAAAAATCGTACAGATGCATACTGGGATTTCTTCCTAACCAATAAGATAGCACATTTCTCGGTTTCAGCCGCCATCTTTTTGTTCTTTCATGTCGAGAAGGCAGAACGCTATAATCACTTCACTGCATGCTTTTTTGCATGTTAGCACCATTTTTACTTTGTGAACTTTTTGCCTCATAACTGTTGCTTTGCCTAGTTTTGTCTTGCACCTATATATATATATATATATATATATATATATATATTATTGTGTGTATTTAGGCAGCATCTTTTCATTCATTATTAAACTTATCTGACGTTACGAAAAAATTTACATAAAATAAATAGACAACACTTGTCTATATTATTTAATGAAACGTATATATATATATATATATATATATATATATATATATATATATATATATATATATATTAGAATGCGCAGCTTTTATTTTATATCATAAAGAAACAATTTATACAGAGAATTGAATAGCAATGTTAATGTGATTAATGGTGAAATCACTTCGCTAACAGGACATAATGATACATTAACTTACTATCAATTCTTTGAATAATAAGATCCTTATATTCTCAATCGATTTAAACAAGAACTCTAGCGTCGCAGCCTCGCACGTTCCAAAACATATATTCAACTGTCAATAAATAGCATAATTTAAAAAAAAAAACATTTTTCGTTCTACACATCTTCCGTTTTAGTGTTTGCTTATGTATGGAAAAAATGTGCCCTGAAGATGACAATTTAAAATTGTCAAAAGTAATTGGCATGTGTCTTCCATCTGATAATAACTCGAATATAAGGATTCCTATTATTCAAGGAATTGATAGTAAGTTAATGTCTCATTAAGTCCTCTTAGCGAAGTGATTTCGCCATTAATCACATTAACATTGCTATTTAATTCTTTGTATAAATTATTTCTTTTATATAATATATATATATATATATATATGTGTGTGTGTGTGTGTGTGTGTGTTTGCATGTGTGTGCATATATATATATATATATATATATATATATATAGTTAAGTTACGAAGAACTTGGTAAACCGAATGGGTAATTCCAAGGAGGATGAAATCCTGAGAGCTCAATGTGAATCCCATTTTTCCTTTCATTTCGTTGTTGGAATTGTTACCTGATGATCCGGAGTCCTTTAAAAAGGATTTTGGTGAAATAAATTATTGTAATGGTAACTTAAAGTGGTCTGTTTTTCATTAAATATATATATATTATTAATAGGAATCTTATAAGTATAAGAAATTATACTCGTTCAGAAAACCTTCAGTGTTTTGATTTGCAAATAATCAAACCAATACCAAAGGGAAAAAAGATATAAAGAAAAGAAAGAACCAAGAACATGTACGTTAGCCGAAAGTAATCGTCCAGCATACGAGTTGAAGGCCCAAAGAAAAAAAAAACCGATGCAAGTACTCAAAATAAATAAAGTGCTCAATACAATGAATAGAGCAGACCTAGTTAAACCTAGTGAGCCAGATAAACCTACCAAGGTTTCACCTAAGTGGATCGTCAGGGAAGGCCGGCCTTCCTTTGACGATCCGAAAAACTTAGGTGAAACTCACTAGGTTTAATATCTATATATATACTATATATATTATATATATATTGTTTGCTTAGTATTATTTTTGTCCTTTTATTTTTTTTCTTATTGTTTAATGGAAACTTTAACATTTCTGCCAATTATATTTAACTATGGCCAATTTCTCTACATCTATAAAATTCACCAAGTGCTTCTTCTCGATTATGCGTCCCAGAAATTTCAACTGTCTTTTTTTTTTACCCTAAGTGCAACTGGCAATTTGTTCCCATTTTCTTTTTTTTTTTTTTTTTTAAAAAAACTTCCTCTTTGCTTACATGTTATGTCCACGGTATTGTTTGCTACCTTATGTAGAATTACATCTATGTTTCCGAAAGTCTTCTCTTCCCCAGTGAGGAAATTGTCCAGCATTCTCTGCCATATAGGACTGATATTACATAGTAGTTCAGCACTTTTTCTTTGTTTCTGTTGCTTCAAGTCTACTCGTCAGCTGTGAGGAAATTGTCCAGCATTCAATGCCATATAAGAGGATTTATATTGCATAAAAATTCAGTACTCTTTTCTTTGTCTCTGTTGCTTCAAGTCTCCTCTCTATCTGTGAGGAAATGGTGCAGTATTTAATTCCATAAAGGACTGCTATTACATCGCTGTTCGGCACTCTTTTCTTTGTTTCTGTTGCTTCAAGTTCCCTCTTCATCTGTGAGGAAATTGTCCAGCATTCATTTTCATAAAGGACTGCTATTACATAGTAGTTCGGCAGTCTTTTCTTTGTTTCTAATGAAATTTTCCTGTTTCTTAATACTTTGTAGAGATTCTGGAAAACATCTTCCACTATTTTCACTGCGCCTTCAGATTTCTTGAGTCAATGGATAACAGAACAGGGATGGGAAGGGTGGTGAAAAAACAAACTTACTAAGTGCTACAAATGGTAGAAGATTGTGGAGAGTCAAGGTGGCCCACATCCTGAACAGAGACAGCACATACAAGATTGGGCGGGGGGGTAGCTAACTGTTATCTAGTTGTAAAATATTTTCAACACGTAAAGCTAAATCATCCATTACTACTGCAAGGATTAAAAATAAAAATGAAAGATAAACTAGGCAAAATTAATGATAGTAACAATGCTTCAACTAAGACTTTCTCAAAACTAAATTAACTATTACTAATGAGAAGGTATAGATGGGCAATAAAAATGAGAATGAAAGAAAAAAAAATTGTTTTTACTATTCGTCTTGTTGTTTCTTTTACAAGGAAGTATAAAGCATGTGTTTTGATTATTTGGTCTTCGTTTTAAGATAAATGAATTCCGTATGCTAATCCTTTCTTTGTTGGTAAGCCAGGAAAATCCGAGGAAGAAGATAAATTCGCGAATACTTGATTAAATTATATTTTTAAAACTAAAGCTTCAGCAATCGTAAAGGTAAAAATATTAACCAAAAGTCGGTCAAGAATTTATAATAATGTTTCATCTATTCCAACAACAATTCCAAAACACATTCATCTCTGAAAAAATGTTAAATACTTCAAGTCAAAGGTAGATCGGTGCCATAACTTATGGCGTACAAATCGACCTCAAGATTTGTAACTCGAAATTCTTTGTAGGCCTATACTTAGCGCATAGATTGACACCCAAACATACAGTAGGCTACCAGTGACCCCAAAAGATATTTTAGGCTTGAACACTGGACTTGTACGTCACAGTTTACGGCAATCGAAAATTGTTGAAATCGCAACAATTACGTTTACCGCCTCAGCTAGCAGTCAAAACTGACATAGAACAAAGACGCTGATTGCCTAATATAAACCAATGACCGCCTTTCTAAAATATATTGTGACCGTTCTAGATTCGCGCCAACTTCAAGAATTCTCCCTTTTTTCTTGACTTGAGCATAAGAGAGTAAAGCCTTGCAGCCCAGTGCCATCTTACGCCTATCTGGTTAAATTTGAAAGAATTTCAGCATATATAATTATAGTCAGACTTCACTCTATTGTCAGAGAACGGAAGTTAACCTAGTCTTAAGAATATGTAACTGCAAACTCATTTCACTCTATCCACTGAGGAGGGAAAATAATTGATACACCGCTGCTGCCTATTAAATGAAGAAATAATAAACTTGTCGAATTTGTGTTGTTTTAACTCCATTAATTATTTCGTCTTGTAAAAACCAGTAGGTGATTATTCGTCATGTCTTTATGTGCTGTGTCCCTTCAGAACGCAGGTGATCATGGCTCTCCACTTCCCCCTATCCCTTGTAGCCCTCAATTAGTTTCGCCCTTCTGCCACCCCCGCCCCCAGGCCACGTTCTGTCATCGGTATGTTATGCGTTGCTTTCTTTTGTCTCTTTTTCCCTCTATTTGACCTGTGAGTATCAGATTCTCCAGGCCCTCCTTTCTCATCACGTGTCCCAGTAATTTCATCTGCCTCTTCTTGATGTTGAGTATAAGCTTCCTCGTTTTTTTACATCCTCTCCAAAAACTCATTGTTGCTTACCCGACCGAAACTCCCGCACATCCATTGTTTGTGGCAAATCTTCGAATACAAAAACAAATCTTGCATGACAAGCAGTCACCAAATGTCCAATATCTAAGAGTGTATCTTGTTACTAGTAACGAAATGAAATGTTTGTTTGTTCAACGGCATATCAACACATTATGGGTCATTTAATGCTGAAATTTAATTCTCTTGTGAGCTTTATGTAATAAAAATAGGATATATGTTATTCTGCTTTCACAAAAGAATACATGGTAGATAATATTCAGCTTTTGTGTGGGGACAGGATTGATAGAGGCGGTGATATTTATGATTTATGTTGTAGTTTTGTTGAAGTTATATTTTGGAATACAGTTTGATTTCTTTAAGAAATTGTAGGATATTATACAGATTAATGTCATGAAAAAGGTCTTTCATGTTGGTTGTTTGGTTGATTTCGTTTTGCGGCATATCAACATCTCTATGGGTTATTTAATGCCGTAATCTAAATATTTTGAACACAATTTTATGGCTTCAGCTAAATATTTTGAATGCAACTGTATGCCTTCAACTATATTTTTGAATGTGTTGTAGAGTGGTTTCACAGTGGAGGCTTGTATTTGTACTAAGTCGGTCCTAAAATAGGTTCGACGTAGAAAGCGTTAGGAACTTGATATAAATAAGTAGTCACGCAGTAATCTAGTTGTAGTGGTTGATACTTTAGTATCCGACTAACGGTCGTCCGATATCGACTGACTCTAACTCACTGAGTGACCTAGCGACGCTATTTAGTAACTGCCCCACACAGTCACATGTGGCACAAGGCCGAATTTACTGTGGGGTTCCCGAGCCGGTAGGCTCTGCCAAAAAATCCCCGTAGACCCTGCATAAACGGGTTCGGGTCTGTCTACCTCCCCGGACAAAACTCTGCCCTTCGGCATAGCCTCGTCCGGGTTCCTTTCTGCCCGAAGGCAAAGAGTTCGACTGTCGTCCGACATCGACTGACTCCAACTCACTGAGCGACCTAGCGACTGACTCGTTACTCTTACTACTCCTACTTATTATAGGTGGGAGAGTCTATTGACTATAGGATAAGTGTGTTCCACTATAAGAGAATGAAATTGTATGCCTTCAACTAGAGATAAAATGTTTTGTTGGTAATTTTACGATAAAAAGTATTGCTGGAAATTTTGCCTTAAAAATGTATTGTTGGTAATTTTAATATAAATATGTACCTTTGGTAATTATATATATATATATATATATATGCATTGCTGATATATTTTCATAAAAATGTATTTTTATGCTTTTATAGTTTTACAGCGTTTTTTGGGGGGGTAACTGTTTCCTAATAGCTGGGACCCTAAGAGGTGCTACCACCCCGGATCAGAGTGGACCTGGAAACAACAGAAAGTAAGAGGTGGTTCCACGCTCCTCAAAAACTCCAATCTCCCAATCAGAAGCCTTGCTACCGGATGAAGTTTATCGTCATGTCCAGGTCTTATTAGTAAAGAAGTGTCTGCTTCAATTTGAAGAGAAACTAATTATTTAAAATAATGAATAAACTCATATATCGATCTCTCTCTACCAATCAAAAGGATTGAGTGTTCATTTATTTTCATTAGTGATTAAAATCGTTCATTTTTTCCACTTGGTGTTCCTGATATATTTTTTTTATTGCCACGATGCTGGATGATAACCTTTTGTTTCAATATACCAAAGAGAGAATATTAATGCCTCAATTAGCGGACATTACTAACGAGTCGTTACTATCGTAAGTAGCTGTCATCTTTCAGGGTTGAAAGCTGAGTCATAGATTGTTTGTTTAACGGTATATCAACTCCTGGTGGGTCATTTAATGCTGAAATTTACTTTTCATTTGAGCTTTAAAATAATTAAAGCTGAATAGAAATATGAATTTCTGTTTTTTTTATAACGGCATTGTATTTTTATACCTTCCCAGTGTTCCATGGGTCATTTAATGCTTAAATTTACACCGGGTTTTTTGTGAGTTTTAAAATAATTTTTTTGCAGGATGTAGTTTATCAGATGTCCAGGTCTCATTTAACCCCAAGGCAAAGCTGAGTATATTGTTTGTATAACGGCATATCAACTCCTGATGGGTCCACTTAAATTTACTTTTTGTGAGTTTTAAAATAATTTTTCAGACAATTTCCCCAAGCAAGGCACGCAAGGGGTTACAGAGGATTGAGAACAAGAGTAAAGAGGTGTGTTTGAGGAAAGGATACAGAGAAGGAAGCGGAACAAGCTCAACCTGTCAGATGTTGATTGACATTACACTTGAATATTTGAAGCTTATAGTCATCAGGGAAGCAAGTAAGAGGAAGGGAGTTCCACAGACGGGAAGTGCGGGAGAAGAAGCTGTTTAAGAAGAGACGGTTGCATTTAACCGTTTTGACAGTGAAAGGATGGGACCGAGATGCCAGTCTAGTAGCTCGTTTAAATTCGTAGTCCGGGAAACAACGAAAGTAGCTCGTCGGAACAGTTGCCGTGAAAATACTTGTAGAAGAGACAGAGGGAAGACACATCACGTCTGTGGGAAAGCGATTGTAGACTGGATGCCAGATCAGGACCTATCATCTTGCATATTCGTCTCTGGATTTTGTTGAGGACCTCGAGACATACAGTGGGAGCACCAGACCATATATGACAGCAATATTCCATTCAAGGACGGATGGTTGATTTATAGATTTGAAGAATGGACTCAGACGAGAAAAACTTCCTGCCACGATACAGAGAAGCAAGTTTCCTTGCGGTAGATGAAGCTATTTATTCAATGTATTTCTTCCACCTCATGTGAGCAGACAGTGTGAGACCAAACAGGCGTAAGGAGGCGCTCTCAAGGAGCTGGGAATCAGTCATTCTGATGGGAGGCAGGAAGGTATCTCTGTGGTGTGTAAAGGAGAGCAGTTTCGTTTTGGAAGCATTAGAGTTTACTAGCCATTTCCTGCCCCAGTCAACCACAGATTGGAGGTTCTTTTTGGAATACAAAAATGGATTTCTGGTAACTTTGTTTACTATGTAAACGTATTGCTAGTAATTTTACTAAAAATTGTATTTTTATATCTTCAAAGTGTTCCAATTCTAGCTTGGCGTTCACTATTTGCCCATAGCTTGGACCCTAACAGGTGCTACCACACCGGGTCAGGGTGGATCTGGGAACAACAGCAATTAAGAGGTGGTTCCACGCTCCTCAAAATCTCCAACCTCCTAATCAGAAGCATTGCTGCCGGATGTAGTTTATCATCATGTCCAGGTCTCATTAGTAACGAAGTGCCTGCCTACTATTGTAAATAGCTGTCATCTTTCAGGCTTGAAAGCTGAGTCATCAATTGTTTGTTTAACGGCATATCAACAACTTGATGCGTCATCTAATGCGGAAATTTACATTTCTTATGCGCTTTAAAGTAATAATATGGTATGTTACGCTGTTTTCACAACTGAATACAAAAATGGATTTTTGGTAACATTTTTTACTATGTAAACGTATTGCTGGTAATTTTACTATAAAAATTGTATTTTTATATCTTCCATAGTGTTCCAATTTTAGCTTGGGGTTCACTATTTGCCTATACCTTGGACCCTAACAGATGCTACTACACCGAGTCAGGATGGACCTGGGAACAACAGCAAGTAAAATGTTGTTCTATGCTCCTCAGAGTCCTTGCTGTCGGATGTAGTTTATCTTCATACCCAGAACGATTCAAGGTTAAAATATGCACAGAAAGAACGTGAATATTTTAACCGTAAATAAGGAGAAATATGTTGAAATTTTCTTGTCAAAAAGCAAAAGGTGGAATAAGTCCTCTTAAGGGACCAATTTTTCGCTCAACACATGAAAGAGTGTCCTTGATAATTTACCACATTGATTTTTCTGACTTTGCGCCTCACGTCGTCTTCTCTAACCCACCTGATATTTTCGCTTGTCCTTGCCTCTTGAGGCCTCCTCGAATAGTTGCCAGCTGCTCTCAGTTATCAAGATCAACCGCTGTTAATTTGAAATCGCGCTCGCAGAGATCCTTAAAACGCAGTGCTGGGCAGTTGTTCTGTGGCCAGTTCATAACGTCCATTGTAAGCGACCATCTTTCATACAGGCTGACTTCATTCTATCCGCCGAGAACTGGTTGATACACGGCAATTGTCCAATAAATTAAGAATTAATAAATTTGTCGACTTTCTGTTTTAACGCCATTTTCATCGACGACTGCGATGGTTGTGTAATCAACCATCGCATTCGTCGCTGACAGGGGAGGAGATGCAAGTTTAAGAAACATATTTGCTCCATAATAACGGCCTTAGTGACTTTGCCACGTCATGTGACACTGTGCGCAAGCGTTTCTTGTCTGGCGTATGTCGTCTAAGATTTACTGTCAAGACTGGAATGAACACAAGAAATTGTGGGCAATTATACTGACACTCCCGCTTAACGACACCCGGACTTACGACAAGCTTTAAAATTTCATGGAATATTTTTAATGAAACCAGTCATTATTACGTTGTTCGTAAACATTGATCAGTGAAATTATATTTTCTTTGAAATGTCTCAAAATAAGTGAAGTGAAAAATAAGTACAAATTTATTTGTACTGTATTTACAATATACAAACGGATGTCCTGAATATGAAACTGATCTTCGAATTTATTATTGCTTTTATTGGACTGGAATGAACGGAAGAAAAAATTATGGACATTTATACTTACACTCCTCGCCTAACGACCCCGGACTTGCGACAAGCTATAAAATTCCATAAAATAAAATAAAAATTAAATGCAATCAGTCGGTATCGAACCTTGTAACCATTACACCGCCCGCACATCAGTTCAGTTTGCGCAATGGTACCTACACTGATAGATATTCTGCAGCAAATATATACAAACAATGCCTGTAATGGCTGCCTGCGACGCGAATGAAAAAATATAATTTCACTGATCAATGTTTACGAACAACGTACAATAATGACTGGTTGCATGGAAAAAATTATTTCATGAAATTTTATAGCTTGTCGTAAGTCAGGGCGTCGTTAAGCAGGTAAGTCGTTAAGCGAGTAATGTCAGTATAATTGCCCACAATTTCTTCTAGTGTTGACTCCAATGTTCACTTTTATATATATATATATTAGTGTTTAAGCCTTTTATTATATCCTTACTCTGTCCTAGACATTGAGTTCTACCTGGATCCTTCCTCTTGGAAAATTTTTTTTTTTGAAAATATACATGTATGGGAATTTTTTATATATATTTTGCATATGTATGTATATTTTCCACTAATATCAATATATATATATATATATATATATATATATATATATATATATATATATATATATATATATATATATATAGATAGATATATTCGAAATCATTTGATTTCAATTTAGAGTCATCACAAATTCCATTAATTTGATTTCCTTCGTCAACGGTTGGAAATCGTCGAAAAATAGTTCTTCAAGCAATTTAACGTGAACCTACATCAACGAGGCGACATCCGGAAATAATGAAGCCGTTGAATATTCATGAAAACATATGCGACATTGGACAGTGCTGCCTTTGCCGCCTTTCCGAACAGATGCTGTATTTCAAACAGCAGGTTTTAAATAGCTTTAGTCCTAATTGTTCTTCCGCACTTTTTCTTTATACATCATACTTCCTCAGGTCTCTTGCAGTCAAACCTGGAATTGGTACTTCGACATAATACTCGGACCAGAATACAAACACGAAATGTCATAAAAAGGAAAATTGAGATCGACAACAGAACAGGCGGGCGCCTTTTTTTAGTGCTTTTTATTTTTATCTTTTTTTTTTTTTTAATCAGCGTCATATGATAAAAAGACCAAGAGCCACTCGACTTAGAGCGTTACTAAATAAGGTGTATGATATTAATCTTAATCAGGGATCGGCAACCTTTTGGACTGAGAGGGCCAGAAAGCTATGCAGTGTCTCGGAGGACCATTTTATCAAATTTACTATAATAAAGTATTTCGAAGACTGCCTTGGTCTGGAGGTTTAAACAACAAAGTTAATGTTATATTATTAAAACAAGTTTCCTTATTTTACTGCAGGTATAACAAGATAACTAACATAATCAACAAAAAATGCAAATTCTTTACTACAAATGAAATACAGTTAAAAATGGCAAATTATTTAATGAGACAATTGTTTCTGTTTATAGGTCGATAACTTCTCCGCATCAGGTGAAATATTTATCGGCAACAGAAGCAAAACATCAGCCAGATGGTCATCACCCAACCTTGTCCGAAAAATGATTTTAGTATATTTGATTTTCGAAGTTATTCACAACCATATGTACTTCCAAATAATGATACCATTCAAAAGGTTTTTTATAATTTCCGCTTGCCAAAACATATTTCTTGTAGAAGTCAACAGTGGATTTGCAATTAAATTTTGATTTTAAAATTTCTTTGCATTTTCAGTTGATTAACTCCAACTGATATTTTTCTGCCACTTGCTCCACAAATTAATTAAATAATTTGTGTCCAGGTGTTAAAGTTGGCGGGCCGGACAAAAATCCTTCGCGAGCCGGATGTGGCCCGGGAATCGGGGATTGCCGACCCCTGATCTAAATGAAGGTAGACAGAAGTGAAGATTATGACTAGAAAGGGTTAAGGAAGAATCCATGTGACACCTTGGCGTCTCCTAGCACCCTTAGTTTTCGTTTACTAAGTTTAACATAGATTGATACAAGGCTACAAATACGGATACCTAGTGAAGTTCGGATTTAGTACACCATAGTAATGGTCAACCATACTAGCTCCTTATCCATTACCCAAAACCGTTGTAGATGCTGGAAACGCAGCCGTTTTACTGTTTGTGCGTACTGAGCTTATTCAACCCAGATGCTCTCTTTCCCGGAAACTGTAAGTAAGGTTCACTCAGCATAGTCACTGGTTGGCTCGGTAGGTGCCGAATAAACACAAACGTGCCTGAACAGGCGTCTGCAACGGGGATTGGTTAGCCGCTGTGGAAGAGAGATATGCTCGTAAACGAGTAGCGGGCAATTATTATTATTATTATAGATTAAACTTAGTCAATATTTCCACGTCCGTTTCCATTGAGATTTACTTTTGTACCTTCTTCTTTCCTACATAAAAAGAAAACTGACTTGAAATCCTTTGACAAAAGAGAGTTTCTAAAACGGACATCATTTAATTAACAAATTGTCCGCAATCATTGTTCATGAAGTGAGACTTTCATTTGCGAAAAGCCAGTTCAGACAAAATGCAAAGCTTGCTCAATGACGCGGATTGAATTATATTTGAGTTGAGTTATATTTGAGTAAGATTTCAGTTGAGTTACGTTTGCGCTGCATTTGAGTTGAGTGAAATTTGAGTTACATTTGAGCTGAGTTACATTTAAGTTCAGATACATTTTAGTTACATTTAAGTTCAATTGCATTTGAGTTGAGTTACATTTGAGCTCAGATACATTTTAGTTACCTTTGAGTTCAATTGCATTTGAGTTGAGTTACATTTGAGCTCAGATACATTTTAGTTACATTTAAGTTAAATTGCATTTGAGTTGAGTTACAATTTAGTTCAGATACATTTTATTTACATTTGAGTTCATTTGCATTTGAGTTGAGTTACATTTGAGCTCAGATACATTTTAGTTACATTTGAGTTCAATTGCATTTGAGTTGAGTTACATTTGAGCTCAGATACATTTTAGTTACATTTGAGTTCAATTGCATTTCAGTTGAGTTACATTTGAGCTCAGATACATTTTAGTTACATTTAAGTTAAATTGCATTTCAGTTGAGTTACATTTTAGTTCAGATACATTTTAGTTACATTTAAGTTCAACTGCATTTGAGTTGAGTTATATTTTAGCTGCATTTCAATTGATTTACATCTGAGTTGGAAAATATTTGCGTTACATTTAAGTTGAATTACATTTGAGTTCCATTTGATTTGAGTTACATCTGAGTTCACTTGCATTATAGTTAAATTTGAATTGAGTTATATTTGAGTTGAATTAAATCTGAATTTAACATTTCAGTGACATTTGAGTTAAATTTGAGTTGAGTTACATTTAAGCAACATTTGAGTTGAGTTCTATTTGAATTACATTTGAGTTCAGTTACATTTGAGCTGCATTTGATTTCAGTTACATTTTAGTTACTTTTGAGTGTTGAGTTCTTGATGAAACATGTGGGTAAACCAGAATTTCGAGTCTGATTTCCAAAGCAAAACAAAAATTGAAAGCTGACGCATCATATTCTTCTTACTTATCAGTATTTCACATTAGCTTTAGACAAAATAATCTACATCTACTTTTCTATATTAATAAAGTTTATTGATAAATGAAATAGAGTTTTATTTTCGGCAAGTTCCATCGATCAGTGTTCGGGTTTCCACAACCATGTTCTATTATCTACAGTGTTCAGGTTTCCTCAAAAATGTTCTATGATCCATCAAGAAATGTTCGGATTTCCCTAAACGTGTTCTATTACCAACACGTTCCATTGAGAAGTGTTCGAGTTTCCTCAAATGTGTTTTATTACCCACGTTTCATCAAGAAGTGTTCGGATTTCCTCAAAAGTGTTCTATTACCTTCATGTTCCATCAAGAAGTGTTCGCGTTTCCTCAAAGGTGTTCTTTTACCCGCAAGTTGCATCGATCAGTGTGCGTGTTTCCCAATAATGTTGTATTTCCCAGACGTTTCATTCATCAGTGATTTGCTAACAACAATAAGATGGCGAATGCTGCTTTTAAAGGCAGACAGACTTGCCCAAATTGGATACATGGCGTTAAGCTATCACCGCCTCCTTCTTTCGCCTTGTAATAAACGAAGATAAGCTTGATCATTATGTATAATTTACTTGTTACCTGGAGTAGTTACACAGTTATCGGCAGTGTGGAGTTCAAACCACGACAAAGGCGGAAAGATTAAATAATGAGTTTCTAGACAATCAAGACTAGGAAATCGCAATACAATTTCCTGTTGGCTCATTTGAACTTAATCAATGCTTAGTCAAAACAAGGATTCTTAGTACTGATTTCCAAGACAACGAAATCCGCCTAACTCTAAAAGATTGGCGTAGCACAGTCTTCCTATGCCCCATTCTTCTATTGGCCCTGTGCCAGACGATTCTATTTAATTTTAAATAATAGTAATATGCAAATAAATACACATATGTTGATTTCATTTGGATGAAAAGAATCATTTGAATGATATTCTTTAAATTTTCCGAGCTTACAGCCATATCACGTTGAAAGACCGATTCCCGTACGATCACCAAGGTTAAGCAACGTCGAGCCTGCTCATTATTTAGATGAGTGACTGCTTGGGAACACCAGGTGCTATAAGCTAGAATGTAATGGTGTTGCAATGGATAAGGGCTCGAAATTGGAAATTGCAGGGCTGAGTTCCAATTCCAGTCGAGTTCATTATATTTACTTAAGTGTAAAAAATCTTGGAAATGGTATGAATCCACCTTTTTCTCCCCCAGTTTTGGGTTAATGAACAGAACTTTTATCAGTAAATCATTACTGTCTCAAAAACATTCTAACGGTCTTAAAATATTTCCTTGCTTTAAATATCCTGAAAAAAGTTGATAAGCCGTAGAAAAAAAAGCTGACACTCAATCAGAAATATTTGAATTGAATTTATTGCCGCCATATGATGTTACGTGACATCACGATTAATTAAAGATACATCTCTCCCCGACATGTAAACGATAAACAGCTCCAGATCGTAAGAATTTAATTTCACCAGACAGCTTGGGAGTAGATAATGAGCGGCTCTCAAAAAATTGGGATCCATCCTGCACGTTTACAAATCTAGCATTCGTCTGTGCATTGAATACTGCAACCATATCTGGATTGGTGCTCCTGTTATTCATCTTGAGGTTCTTGACAAAATCCAAAGATGTAATCGATCCTGACTTGGCATCTCAATTTCAGTCACTTTCTCACCGACCTCACGGTGGCTTCCCTCTGCCTTTTCAACAAATATTTTCATGGCAACTGCTCTGGCGATCTTTTTTTTTTCCTGGTGCCCGGACTATATGAATTTAAGCGTACTACTAGATTAGCACCTAGGTCCCACCCTTTTACTGTTGAAATAGTTAAATATAACCGCCAACTCTACTCCAACAGTTTCTTTTCTTGCACTTCCTGCCTGTGGAACTCTCTTCCGTTCCCTTGCTTCCCTGATAACTACAATCTTCAAAAATTTAAATCGCCATCTTGTATCTTCGTGAATCCTGTTCATCTTTTTTCCTTTCCTCAATCCACCTTATACTCAGTCCTTTCTCTCACTTTCACTCCATGTAACGCTCTGCATATTAATGGCATTCCCGCCTTGCTTGGAATGAAATGATTAAAAAAAGAAAATTTACTATTTGTTTAATCTGGCACTGGCAACAGGCAGCGGCAGCAGTTCTTCGCATATAAAGGTAAAATAATTTCTGGGAGGATGGAATAATGAAGTTTCCTGAAATGTGGTTGAAGACAGTAAAATAATAGACGCTCTTCAATGTAAAGACATTATTTTCTCTTTTTAATTCTTTTACTAATGTTCACCCAGTACCAGGCCCAAGAGACACTCAAAGTAGAGGGTTACTGTGTGGAGTTATATTAGCGTAGGAAAAGACAAGCGTTAAAAGTATAGAGCTGAAGCAGACATCAGAAGGAAGCGGAAACCTAATCGTAAACAAGAAACAAGGGATAAACCTCTACTCCTGTTCAAAAGACCAGGGAGGAGTGTGAACCATCCATAGGTGAACCTATCTACTCTGATTGGTGGAGAAATGAAAAACTGGATCAGATTTAGAAGGAACTGGAAACCCAACCCTAAAAAAGAAACAAGGGATAAACATCTATCCTTGTTCAAAACACCGGGGAGGAGTGTGAACAGGACGGTAGGCGAACCTATCTACTCCTGTTATTACCTTAACTGTTGACCACTAATAATCACTTTTATCTAGATTTTAAATGCATTCTTATCATAAATAAATAGCCATGTTCTGTTAGTAACACTTGCCTTAATTCCTGACCACGGAAAATACTTTTCTCCATGATTTTTTGTACACAGCATACAGACTGAATATTGTAACGGTCAAATTTTAGGTTAGAAATTGTAAAAATTTAGGTGTTTAATTAATTTTCTAAATTTTTGCTATTGCTAGAAATATATATTGCTAGAAATATATACTTTCTTATTGGAGAAAATGATTGGAGCAAAGTAATGGAGTAGAGGTAACGTCAGTGGGTTGTGATGAAAAAAATAAAAAATAAATAGCCCCTTTTAGTTTTACTTAAAACGAACGAAATCTTCTGGTCATCCATAACTTGGGACGCTCATGCTAGACATTTTGACGGCCGTCTTCGAGTATAGAATCCAGAGGTTAGCAGTGAATATTTCGGAGACAGTAGGAAAGCGTAGTTCAGGTTAGTAGTGGATATCGCAGCAAAGTAGCAGAGCGTAGTACTTCCTTCTGTCATCTTCGCCTGACAAGTTGGCACTGGTCATTCTGTAGCTCTTTCTAGTACAAACAGGATTTTCCTTTTTAACCTTTTGTTTGAAGTGGTGGAGAAAGCTAACATCATCATTATATTCTTATTTTCTGTTCTAGTTACATATGCTGTCCATTTTAGTTGTTGCTGCTATTGAAAATCTTCAAATCCTGTGTGATTTAGTCATTTAATAAATTTATTTCTTTACAATTCTGTAGCGCTAGTCTATAAGATCTTATGAAAGTTTGTCTTGTCTCCAGAACATTCGCTTGAAGCCATTTTTAATCAGTGATCTGAGCAAATGCTTGCGTACAGCTGATATCTTCGACATTTCTAAACTAGTTGGGTGCCATGTTTGACATCCATCTATTATAGTTTAAATCTGGCGAAGCAATTTATTTTTAAAAATCCAGCTAGTGCGCATTATACGCAAACATTGATCGACAAATTTTTCTTTTTCTTCGAAATGTATTAAAATAAGTAAAAAATATACAAACGGAAATAATGACCTGAATATGGAACTGATTTTCGAATTTGTTATTGATTTTACTGTTCAATACAATAGTCTACTGTATAAACATTTAGCAATCAATTAGAAATGTTACCAATAGTATAAAAAGGACATTAAAGTTATTTATACAAAATACATTATAAATGCAGTATTGTAGTGATATAAAAATAAATAAAAAATAAACAAATAATAACAAGTAGACCAAAATTTCATCATCTCTAAAAATAGATGTATAGTCAGAATCGCTAGGCCATAAAGTCATATTTCGACCAACCTATCAGGAGCCGTCTCGCCCAGATACAAACATTCTGGTTTAGCGTGCGAATCAGAAAAAAAAGAACTTCTACAAACCAGCATATAAACACCACTAATCATGAGCCAATGAGAATCAAAGCTGCACTATCGAAGCAAATCTCTAGATATGTATATAACGGGATGGAAAATTAACCTTAACCAGAATCGAAGAAGTAATTTTGTCAATTCTCCGATGTTACGTTAGAGCTGAAATACACTTACGCAACTCGCTAGCAACTTTAGACGGCTATACTTTCCTGATACATCTAAAAACTTAAATCCTGTCTTTCACTATTTTTTAATTATCCCGCTGCTATATTTGAAAACATACAGGCCACTGACGATCGTCAGGCCACTGATGATTGCGTCTAGCATGAAACAGACTGTCGCCTCTAATTGTCGACTTCAATGTTCACTTATATATATATATATATATATATATATATATATATATATATATATATATATATCCTTGGAAACAAAAAAATTATGAATTGTATGTGCGTTTAGAACTCAGTAAATTTAAAAATAATTGATTCCAAAATTTGCTTGAAGATGAAACAGAACTAATACTTTTAATTTAATTATATAATTAAATTTGAAGTTTTTAGCTTCCGTTTTTGTAATTCCTGTGTAGTGAAGGAACCATATTTTAAATCAGTTAATTTATAATATTTATACTCTGTAAATTTACATTGAGCACTGTTTTGTAAAATACAAAAAATAAAAATAAAAATATCAATAAGAACACCGGATTATATATCTTACTGTTCTTTCTTTTTATTATAATATATATATATATATATAGATAGATAGATAGATACACCTAGTAAGCCAGACAAACCTACCTAGGTTTCACCTAAACGGATCGTCAGGGAAAGTTTGGCTAACGAGGCAAAGAGAAACACATATTTATAGGTGATAGCTAAAATCATACCACGTGACAAAATACCAAAACAAAACCTAAGTGGGGGGGATATTTATTCAACAAAAAAAAAAAAAAAAAAACCTCATTGGAAAGTCAATAACGGGAAAACGTCTAATTTAGTAGCCAAGATTTTTTATGTTTGTAGCTCTTTCTTTTTTTAAAACCTTTTTTTCCCTCGAGATTGATTTGATTAGCAAATCAAAAAATTCGAGGGTTTTTCGAAACGAGTCTAGTTATCTATATTTATATATATATATATATATATATATATATATATATTCGCATTCTCCCAGACACACACACAAACACATGCACTCACTCTCTTTCTCTCTCTCTCTCTATCTCTCTCTCTCTCTCTCTCTCTCTATCTATCTATCTCTCTTATGTGTCAGGACTTTTACACTTGAACTCTTGAAACTTCAACTTTCACCTTATCCTTCTGTAATATATCATGTTATATAAAGATTTATTTAATATTCATCAACATACTGCACATTTTCTTTTTAATCATTCCACAAGGCTAATATGCACACAAGTCAATATGGCGGCAATATATGGCGTTGTATAAGATAACCAATTCATCCATAAGTGATAACCTCCTAACCCGTATATATCTTTCTACTTTAATGGGAAAATAAGAAAATAATTGTTATATACGAATAAAATATCACTGCCAACACTGCTTATTTTCTTTTAATCATTACACAAGGCCACTCTGCACACAAATCAATTATACTAATATATGCTGGTAAGTATAAGATAAACAACCCATCCATAACTGATAACCTCCTAACTCCTATATGTCTTTCTACTTTAGTGGGAAACTAAGAAAATAATATTAAAAAAAAAACTTTTCCAGGACTTTTTTTTGAAACCCATATAGGTTAAAAAGTTAATTCTCTATTTACTTAGCAATAAAAATATCATCTCATGTCACCATGTATTTTCTCCCTGACTCTTTCACTTTATTCTTCTATATTATTATATTGTGTTATAAATTATTGACATTTGGAAATGTAGAATAACAATAGAATAACAACACTTACCGGCGTAAGGGTCCCAGCTAGCGTCCAGCTGGCAGACAAAAATAAAGCAGGTTGTAACCCAATACAAACTCCACAAACTGACTGGAATCAAGCTGATATTTATGCAGAAACACCTCCACTCATGTACCAGCAGCCAATCACAGCCCAAGCAATGGAGTATCCCATTCGAGCACAATGAGATGCTCTATGGCAGCATAAATAGCTCTCTTTCTCAAGGTGAAGGGTTTTTTTTTTTTTATCTTGACAACGTGACTGTTCTACAGTTCACGAAAGTATGTTTCGAAAAAACACCCGATTACGCAGTTTGCCTGTTAGGCTTTATCAGATCGAAGACGAAACAATGAGTTGTGTGTGTATGTATTTGTGTGCCTTTATATACCCAAATTTATAATATATTATGTTATATAAAAATTTATTTTGTATTTTATCGATATATGATTGGAATGGACGTTGTCATAATATAACCTTATACAAATCCTCCATAGTATGTCTGAAATAGCAGTCAGGTAAAATTTCTCAATTGTTAAGGGAGAATAGATTGTATTTACATCCAATTCTAAAAAAGTTATTTTCCATCAACAAACATATGGCCTCGTCAAAGTTGACTTAAAGCAAAATGTTGAAATTAAATTCAACCAATCAAGAAGAATATACGTAAATAAATAAAAATGTCGGGAAGCCATAGTTATGGTTTCAAATAAAATTAGCAATAATTATTTTAGCCAATCAAATAAAATCTTTTAAGTTCGTCTTCAAAGGCAGCTTAAAAGGAAATGAATACTTCTGAATGGGAAAAAATTGGAAAAGAAATGACAGAAAAGAATTCGTAGAAACGCTGTTCCCGTATGTGGCAGTGTGTCGGGGTAGATTGCGAAGTTGAACAGGTGACTCGCTCTGATTGGACGACCCGTATGTTCGTTGAGAAAGTCAGATAACGTTGTATGAATAGATATTGCGACCGGAAATTTTATTTATCATTTTTTTTTTTTTTCATAATACCATAGCTAAAGCACTCCAACTAACAAGGGGGTCCAATTTGCTTTGCACATTCATTTTAAATCGATCCGCCTACGGAATCTAAAACAAAATATGCTCATACAACATTAATTCTTAAAATTTAGGCTTACGGCCATATCACGTTGAAACATCGGTTCCTGCACGATCATCGAAGTTAAGCAACGCCGAGGCTGGTCAATACCGCTTGTGAATACAAAGTGCTGTAAGCTTGTGTGTGCGGGAGGCTTAATGGATAACGGCTGGGAGTTGTTAATAAGAGAGGCGAGTTCCAATTCCAGTTGGGTATGTTACGCGCAAATGCATTTGGGAAAGGTTTGAATCCACCTCTTTTCCTCCAAGCTATGGATTAATTAGTAAAACTCGTATCACGAAATTATTATCTTTAAAAACAATTCTTAAAATCTCCCAAAAATTAGTGTGGCTTTAAATAACCTGCAAGGGTTGATAACCCATAAGAAACGAATCAATCAGTTCTTAAAATTAAAAACGAAATTATTTTTACATTTATAAATTATTGAAATTCATAATTTGGAATGCTTAATCGATAGTCATATATGAACAAAAGGACTCTAGATTACGAATTTCACTTTTTAAAGAAATTACGTGGTATGGGCATATTTTGTTTGGCTTATAAAAGATAATTAAAAAGTATAAGTATTCCTGATCTAGAATGTTTATTCTATAGTAATACGAAAAAAATTTTTTAAATATTGTTTCTGGTCGTAGTGCATACTGTACAACTCCACCGAAAGTGTATGTATGTGTATGTCTAATGGTATTGTAGAAACGAACGGACTCGACTCTGATTGAACTGGTGAAGATTATTCCTTATATAGAGGTTAGTAGGATCAAACAAGCTTTTTTTTTTCCAGAGTCGAAATAAAGCATTTTGATTGGCTAATAAATCTTAAAAAAGGCGTTTCGTTCAAACAGTAGCTATTTATCCAGTTGTTGTCGGCTGAATCGTTTCATGTACGAATTAGAAGCTTTTAGTTCGAAAGGAGCTTTCCTTATTGACTATGAAGTCATTGTTCATGAGTTTTTTATTTATTCTGACCCATATTTCACGGATTTATTTTAAACTACTCACAGTTAAGTATCAAAATGGCGAACACTGAATCTTCTGTAGAATTTACGGATTATAATGGCGGCCGTGCAGAAAAGAAAAGTGGAAGTGATAAAAAGAAAAAGAGATGAGACGTGGTTGAGATAAGTGAAATAGTTTTTTCTTTCCCGTGATTTACATGGCTCGATCATTTTCCGGGGTATCATATATGAGTCGTGGGCGAGTGAGAATTCATTCGGGGTATGACACTAGGTCGAGAGTTACTGCTACCGCTGTGTTCGCTGCCAGCCGAAGGAATCACTGTTGATAGAAGCACTGTTGATAGAATCACTGTTAGATCCAATCCTTAGTGGGAATGACTGAAAAACACCCCCTTTTACAAATTTATGTACAATCGTACAGATGCATGCTGGGAATTTCTTACTTGCTAATAAGATAAACTTTTTCTCGGTCTCGTCTGCTTTATTTTTGTTTTTGCTTTTAAGTCGGAACGTTACACTCAATTGACTATATCCCTTTTGCGTGTTAAAACCATTCTTACTTTGTGAACTTCTTGCCTTATTACAGCTGTTAGCCTACTTTTTGTCGTGCATATATATATATATATATATATATATATATATAAAGAAAGAAAAGGGTAAAATAATACTAAGCAAACAATATATATATATATATTTATTAAAGACATTTTTATGTTTAACGTTCTTTTTATAGATACAAGTATTTAAGTAAATGCTCTGTTTATAATAAACAGTATTAAATGACATTTAAATACTTGTATCTATAAAAAGAACGTTAAACATAAAAATGTCTTTAATAAATAAATTGTCGGACTTTGTCCATTTCTTAATATTCTTATTATATTATTTCTTAAGAGTAAAATAATACTAAAAAACAATATATATATATATATATATATATATATATATATATTTTTGCTTAGTATTATTCTACTCTTTTCTTTTCTTTGTTATTATTTATTGGAAACTTTGTCAATTCTGTTAGGAATTTCTGCCAATTGCACTTAAATCTGGCCAATTACGCTACGGTGTCGCTGCTGGTTAAATTTGCTTGCCGTGTCAATGAAATCAGCTTTGGCTTTATAGTTAGTCATTGGTTCAAAAACGGCTGCTGCGAAAACAGCATGGACCTTTTCTGATTGGTCAGAAAAGTTGTTTTATGACAGTGCTATTTTCGGGTCGTATTCCGGAAGTTGTTGCGCGGATAGTGAAGGGAGAACTTCGTTTTGAGTTAAAGAAGGTGTTCGAACAGGTCACAACAAGATTAATTGAATTTATATATGTTATGTTCGGACAATCCTCGTCGAAACTGTTATATTCCGTGCTAAGGGAATAAATAAGTAATACCAGCAGAAGAAAGGTTTATTGTACACAACAAGTATAATATGAAATACGGCACAGTTATACACACAGGTCAATCTAGTAGTGAGTGCCACTAATTACAAGGTCGGACGTGCTTGCGTCTTTTTACTCACTCTCTCTTCTCTATTCTTCTGAAATTCTTCTCGTAGACTGTTGACTATATAGGTACTTACTACCTATAGTGTAATCATTCATGGGGTTGCCGGGTTCTTCCATTACATCAATATATGTTCGATTTGATCCAAATTTAAGCACAGTACGACACAATTACGACTCAAGGGTAAGATTTCTTTCTTTTTTTTTAAGAATGTGGTCACCTTCCTTTAAATTCCAAGAATTTCTTTTTAGCTTTTCTATATACTAGAAAATCCCCGTGATCGCATCCATTTTGTTCATGCAAATTTCCCCATCCTTTTTCAGCAGAATTTATTTCGCTTCCTGTAAAAGATTCGATAGATTTTATTAAATTTAACCGAGACACTTCATATTGAGCTTTACTGGTTGAAACTTATGAATTCTGTTTTAGAGTCCAACATTATTATCAGCAGTTTCTCGATGATGTAGGAAAACTGTGGCATTCGTAATGGTGTCCATAGTGATAGCTAGATCATCTGCATAGTCAATATTGCTCAACATAAAATATGTCTTTAATAAATAAATTGTCGGACCTTGTCCATTTCTTAATATATAAGGTATTATGTACGCTATTTACATTATTCGGACTATTGTCCTCATCTTTGTCGCCATGTTTATCACAACGTTTTGGACGTTGTACGCTCCGGTCTTCTTCAGGTGGTTGGAATGTCGAACTGAACCCTTTATTTCGATCACTGGGGTAGACTGTTCTAGTTCCACATGCCATGTCTAATGGATGTCAGTTATCTCCTGTTAATTACCCTCTGAAAGTTCTCCACTGCCTTAACCAGGTATTGAACTCACATTCTTTGGGTCCTGTCATTGGATCTAACTAACACATTTACTAAGTAATAAGGAGTGCCAGAGAAAAGCGATAATAACAACAAAAATTGCAATATGAACTCTGGTAAAAAAACGAACATGCAATGATAACAGCAAAAATTGCAATATGAGCACTGATAAAAATGGTTGCTGCAGACATTAGGCTTATGATACCCAGAAATTCATACCCAGAAGGACTCATGGCACAGTCGGTAAAGGCGTTAGTTAGATCCAGTAACAGGACCCAGAGTGTGAGTTCAATACCTGGTTAAGGCAGTGGGTAATTAACAGGAGATTAGACATGGCACGTGGAAGTAGAAGAGGCTACCCCCAAATAAAAAGGTTCAGTTCGACATTCTAACGACCTGAAGAAGGCCGGGGCGTACAACGTCCGAAACGTTGCGATAAACATGGCGACAAAGATGAGGACAATAGTTGGAATAATGTAAATAGTGTTGATTCTTGCTGGTAGAAACTTTAGAATTCTGGTTTAGAGGCATTGACATAGAATCCAGCAACATTGACAACATTTTCTAGATGATGTAGGAGAACTGTGGCATTGACAATGGTGTCAATAGTGATAGCTAGATCATCTGCATAGTCAATATCAGTCAACTTTTTTGAGAGTGTTGGTGATAAAGAACTTTTTTTGAGAGTGTTGGTGATAGAACTTCCCTCAACAAATATCATAATCTAAATATCATTAAAGACATCAAAATCTGAATCATTCGGTCTTGACTCTACTTAACTCCTTGAATCATGTTCTATTTATCATCTTTTCTCCTCAGTAACATTTTTCTCAGTAAACCCTTTGCATCTTAGTAGCTTTATCGCCTGGCTTGGGATGAAATGATTTTTTTAAAAAAAAGCACAAATTAAACTGAAATGTTTTTGTTATTAATTTCATTTTTAAAGTTGGTGTAAGTAAAACGGTAATGGTAATGTTAATTGTAGTATCATATGGATATTAGATAGACAAGTATAAATAGAGAACAATTAGTGAACATGGACGGGGGCTATGCCTAGCAAACCCAGTTGCTATTCAAGACATGGAGAACTGTACTACGACTACTACTACGCAGAGAAATATACAAAATATGACATTAATATTAGCCGCTTCCCTATAAGGAAACATTTAACATTCATTGACCAAACATCCAGTACGACTTTCGGGTGACATTTATAAAATCTTTCACTTAAAATAATTTCTCGGGAAAACAGGTTTCTCAAGTCCGGTAGCTGTTATCACTCTTTCCAGTATTGATGGAGGTTTCCTTCCTAACCTTTTGTTTGATGTGGTGTCGAATGTCAACATCTTGATTATGTCATTATGTTCACTTCTCAAGCCCAGTAGCTGTTATCACTCTTTCCACTATTGATGGGAGTTTCCTTCCAAACCTTTTATTTGAAGTAGTGTGGATTGTCAACATCATGATTATGTCATAATTTTCTCTTCTCAAGCCCAGTAGCTGTTATCACTCTTTCCAGTATTGTTCGGGGTTTCCTTCCTAACCTTTTGTTTGAAGTGGTGTGGAATGTCAACATCTTGATTATGTCATTATTTTCTGTACGAGTTATATGTGATATTCTCTTTAGTTGTTGCAGCTCTTGGTAGTCCTCTAGTGATGTGGTTTCTGTTATTTAGTACAGTTCTTTGTGATTCTGTAGCTCCAGTCCACAATGTTCAAAGAAGGATGACCGTTCCAAGGCCCACTGCCTTCATTCGCTCAAAGTCTTTAATTCATTGATCTTAGAAAGCGGTTGTATACACCTGACAGATTAGATATTTCTAAAAAGCTTTGGCTCCATTTATGACATTCATACGAAAGACACGGATTGATGAGGCTATTTTAGACCATTTTTAGTTTTGCAGCAGTTTGCGGTGTTGGGCGAAACTACCTCTGACGCAGAGAACTATTCTATGTTCAATTGCCGTTTCTCCTTTACTTCATTTGCTATAATATTTTTCTTTATGGGGAGAGTTGCGTCCCCTCAGTTCTCCAATGGGCTTCACTATCTGCGGATCCAAATGTTTACTTGTGAAATAAATGAAATTCTTCTTACCAATTTAGACGAAAGATTATTTAAACATAATAGAACAATTTCAATCCGAATATTGATTAATTATTGATTGATCTTTCATCGATGTCGGTAAAACTTTAGCTGTTAAATGGTATTTTAATGACGCTTAAGTGTAGAATCAATCTCCGAGTAACGCCCCCCCTACACACCTCGACCCACGATGCATAGAAATAATTTGATTAAAATATGGATAGAAAAATCAATATTTTTATTCGTTCTTCCCACCTGTTCGCCCACTTGCAATAATCTAAGACATGCGCAAAGCGATTTTCTTCTTCGTGGAAAAAAAATATATAAGATTCTTTATTGCACAAAGAAATCAATTCTTGCGAATACGTCACAAAATAACAGCCAATCAGATCAGAGTATTCCAGCATAAAAGGGTAGCGTTCGCATCATCTGATCACATATTTTCACCTTAACTTTAAAATTGACTTCGCAACATTTTAAGGCTAGTTTAAATATTTGATATTGTCTATTGTTAATGGTAATGGTAATATTAGCCGTTTCCTTATATGGAAATATTTGGTATTCAATGATCGAACAGTTAGCATTGCTATCGGTTGAACATTTTAAAAGTATTTCTCTTAAAAGATGTTTTTTTTTAGCAAAATAATCTTCTCAAATCCATTGTTCATAATTCTTTTTAGACTTTTAAGTTAATGTGTATTATTCTGCTCAGCTTCGTTTACGTTATTATCTGTGTAATTGCGGTTCTTCAGAAATAAAATGGCATGGTTTCCCATTGTCTTCGCCACCTTTTAGAATTCAGTTGTCCTTTTTTTAGACTGGTTGTTACCCAAGGCTATAGAGCCCAGTTTACACTGCTATATTTTTAATAAAATAACGCCAAGCAAGGCAATAAAGCCACTAAAGACGCAAGGGGTTACTGAGTGTTAGAGAATATGAGAAAATAAACACTATTAAGGACCAGGGAACAATAAATGAACAAAAATTAAAAAGACAGAAGATATTGACATTAGATTCAAAGTTTTGAAAGTCAAAGTTGAATGTGAAGCAAGAAGCCGGAAGAGAGTTCCACAAGCGAAAAGTGCGACAGAAGAAACTGTTAGCATAGGACTTACGGTTACATCGAGCCAATTCCAACTATAAAAGGATAAGACCTTGCCGCCAATGTAACACTACACTTAAATTCACAAATTCTAGGTACCACAGAGGAAAGTTCATCAGAGCAATTACCATGAATATTAAAGAAGAGACACGGGGAAACTATATTACGGCGGTGTGAAAGTAACTGAAGCCGAGATGCCAGATCTGGAGCAATAAAATTGCAGATTCTTGTTTGGATTTGATCAGGAATCTCTATATTTAACACATAGCTGGAAGTAAGAGATGGATTCATGCCTTTCCCAAAATCATATGCGCAAAACTGGCGGAGAAAGAAGCCTGAAATTGAGCTCCGCTCGCCGATTCAAACAGATGGACGATGTTGAGATTCTTCCATATTCACCATTCAGTCCCGATGCTGTTCAGAGTGACTATGGCCAGTTCCGCTCAATGGCACAATTTTTCCACGACCAGATTTTGATGAAGTGAATGAAGTTTGCTTACAGTTTTTGATCCAAAGTCAACAAACTGATATCTGGGACAGATTCGGATGCTGGCTGATCACTGGTAGAAGATCGTCGAGAATGACGGACTTTATTTTGAAGAATAAATGTTGGTGTTGCTCCATAAAATTTTGTTGTTTTCTTTCCGCTTTCTAGGTGAGTCAGGACTTTCTAGCTACCCTAACAATTTGCTTAGATTTTTGAAAGACATCTTTCGCTATCCCAATGCACCTTCGGATTTCAGGGTCGCGCATAGTTAAGGAAAAAATGCTTTTTAAAATGTTCCCTTATTCGTTTCTATGACAACAATCCTCGAAGAAAATGGTAAATGACCATCTCGCCTCTTTATCTTCCCGTCATTCACATCACACACCTCATAACCATATTAACAATAATCCTCTACACTGAGTGTCACTTAAGACTTGCACCGGTTAGTATCAGCTAAATACAATCCTTTTCTTAGATCAAGGATTAAAAATGACTTCAAGCGAATTAATCCTCCAGATCTGAAAGAAGACAATACTTCATCATAAAGAATTTGACCAAATATCAAAAACCACATCACTTCCGACAACTAAAAGAGAGAGTAGATTAAGATGAGAAAATGACATAATCAAAATGTTTACTTTCCGCATGACTTTGAACAAAAGGTTTGGAAGGAAAGCTTCAATACTCAAAAGATCGGTGACAGTAGATGTCAGAAAGCTATTTTTTCTGAAAACAGTTTGAAGAGATCAACAGAAACGCTAAATGCCAAGACTAACTTCCCCATTATCATTAAAGAAGAACAGATTTTTTTAAGCGTTTCACCCCAAGCAAGGCGGGAAACCGCTAGGACGCAAAGGGTTACAGAAGATTTGGAGTAAGATCAGATAGGAGTGATAGAGGAAAGGATGAGGAGAAGGATAGTGGATAGATCAAGGCAACTGGAGATGTCGATTGACATTACATTTGAATAGTTGGAGATTATAGCTCTCAGGGAAACTGGAATAGGGAAGGGAATTCCACAGGCAAGAGGTGCGAGACATGAAGTTACTGGAGTAGATGAGACGGCTACATTTAGGAGTTTCGACAGTGAAAGGGTGAGAGCGGGATACCAGCCTCGTAGGGCGCTTAAATTCATGAAGTCTGGGAACCAGCGAATGCAGCTCCTCCGAGCAATTGCCATGAAAGTATTTGTAAAAAAGACAGAGTGAGGTGACGGCACGTCTGTGAGACGGCACGTCTGATGGCTATGGACTGAAGAAAAGTTTAAGTCAAGTAGTACCGGCTGTCAGTGAATGCCTAATGTTTCCTAATACAAATCTACCATTCGCCTGTGCATTGAATATTGTTGCCATATCAGGTCTGCTGCTTCTGCTGTGCACCTCAAGATTCTTGATAAAATCCAAAGAAGGATCTGTCATGTAATCGATCCTGACCAAGCATCTCGACTTCAGTCCTTTTCTCACAGACGTGACGTGGCTTCCCTCTGTCTTTTCTACACATATTTTCAAAGCAACTGCTCTGACGATCTTTTTTCCCTGGTGTCCCGACTACACGAATATAAGTGTACTATTAGATTAGCAACTAGGTCTCACCATTTTACTGCTGAAATTGTTAAATGCAACCGCTAATTCTACTTTGACGGTTTTTTCTCTCGCACTTCCCACCTGTGGAAATCCCTTCCGTTTTTTTGCTTCCCTGATAACTACAATCCTCAAAAATGTGAATGCAACGTTAATCACCATCTTCTGTCTTCTTGAACCCCGTTCCTTTTCGGTCCTTTCCTCAATCCTCTCTATTCCCACTTCCCTTTCACTCCCTGTAACCCCCTCCCTTACATGTTCTCATTCTCATTCACTTTCACACCCTCGAATTCCCTGCACTCTAGAGGCATTCTCGCCTTGCTTGGGGCAAAACGATTAAACAAATCTGTTTTTTGTAATAAGAAAATTAATTCGGTTTGAAGAGTGGATTATATCGTTGGATTATTTTTTGAACATTGAAATGGATATAAACTGGGCAGAAAGTCATGTGACGAACATAAAGCAAGTCATGTGACGAACATGAAGCAAGTCATGTGACGAACATGAAGCAAGTCATGTGATGAACATAAAGCAAGTCATGTGACGAACGTGACATAACATATTTAGAATAATTAATATATTTTTTATAAGCATTTAAGAATAGTTATTTTTATTTCTGGATGGTTGTTTTAGTTTATATACATATATATATATATATATATATATATATATATATATATAGAGAGAGAGAGAGAGAGAGAGAGACATATATTTTTAATATATTTATTTTTCTACGTTATTTTTGTAGATATAAATATTTAAGTAAATGCTCTGTTTATAATAAACAGTATTAACAAGATTTACCGGTCTGAATTAATTATAAACAGAGCATTTATTTAAATATTTGTATCTATAAAAATATCGTATAAACAATAAATACATTAAAATAATTGTCAGACTTAGTCAATTTCACAATATATATATATATATATATATATATATATATATATATATATATATATACATAAAGAGGACTGTCAAGGTTCTGCCATTAAGCTTTTTTGTTTAATTGCATTCGTATATACGTTTTCTATTCGAGACAAGGGGATGTAAAAATTGTCGAAATGTTCTATAAATTTCGGCTGTTATATTTTGTTTTTTATTTTTTGTTTTTAACCGAATGTGTAGATTTTTATATATGTTTCTAATGTGAGGGAAATGTTTTTTTTCTTTGTTTTCCAGAAAGATATTCCTTTCTCAAGGCAGCATATTTATGTAAGACTATAAAAACAGTAAAATAATTAACACGAAAATGGTTAACTGTATACATACATACACATATATATATATATATATATATATATAGATAGATAGATAGATAGATAGATAGATAGATAGATAATATTAGTGGTAAATATACACATACATATGCAAAATATATAGATATATATACATAGGTGCATACACATATATGTATATTTTTTGAATAAAAAATTCCAAGCGGATAGAATCCAGGTAGAACTCAATGTCCAGGACAGAGTAAGGATATAATAAAAAGGCTTAAACACTAATATTCCATGGTCATAATTTATTCCATTGGAATCTTAAATACGATCCAATTCATCAGACCCACAAATTAAAAAAAAAAAGGTCTGATGAATTGGATCGTATTTACGATTACAATGGAATAAATTATGACCATGGAATATTAGTGTTTAAGCCTTTTTTATATATATATATATATATATATACATAAAGAGCCAGGTAAACCTACCTAGGTTTCACCTAAACGGATCGTCAGGGTAAAACTGGAAGTATTTTTCTTTGGACTCTGAGCTTGAATTCTGGACGATTGTTTTCGCCTCAATTTCGTGTTTTTATTTCTTTCTTTTTTTATTCTTCATTTTTCCTTGGGTATTGGTTTATTCAACTACAAGCCGAAATACCTAAGGTTTTTCCAAGCGAGTACCACTATATATATATATATATATATATATATGTGTGTGTGTGTGTGTGTGTGTGTGTGTGTGTGTGTGTGTGTGTGTGTGTACATATATATGTATATATACATGTTTCGTTAAAGGCGTCTGACAAGGTACTTCGATTAAGCTTTTCATTTAACTTTTCCTGTGTTCGTACAAGTGTTTTCGTTTCTGAACCAAATGTGTGTAAATACTGTCAAAATGTTCTGCATATCCAAGCGCTTTCGGATACTCTTTTAGCTGTTATCAAAAATAATTTTATTTTTACTTTTAACTGAATGTATGGGCTGTGTTATGCTTGTATCTAGAGTCATAAGAATGTTTTATTTTCCAAACACGGTCAGCACATTGTGGCCGTTTTCATAGTTAATGTTAGTGAGTGTTGGTTTTTCTCTTTTATTATTATCAAGGCTCCCATTATTATTTTTTTTTTTTGCATGTACATGAAGTTATTACGCTTGTATTATCTACTAGTATGTTTCCGATAATGTGTGGTAGGTTTTTGTGCGTGTTTAAATGAGTTCTAATGTAGCTCTGGTCGGGTAGGTGTAACGTAAGTCGTCTAGATAGACATGTAGTAGTGTGACCGATGTAATTATTTATGTGTTGGATTAGGATTACAGTTTCTTAAGGCGCATTTGAACTCGTAAAGTTGGTTCTTTTTAGTTTTGATTTTGCAGGTGCGTTGTTGTTTTTGATGATAAGGTTAGCAGTTTTAAATTTTTTGTAAAAGATAATTTAATTTTTTTGTTCGAGTCGACTTGGGTAGTGCATTTCTTTATGATATTTCTAAGTGAAAATTCATTTTGCTTATAGTTGACGTATATTCTACCTTTGTAAGTCTTAATGTTATTGTTTTGTTGCTATTCATTATCGTTATTAGCTACTTTGGAAAGAAATAATCTAATCTTGTGGTCTATGAGGTAGTTAGGAAAACCGTTGTTAACTAGCGTCTGTTTTGCATTACTGAGTCCTTTAAGGTAGAATAGACAAGCGGATTAATTCTCTTGTGCTCTCTTTAGGAAAGTTTTATAACTGTTATTTTATATCTAAGTGGGCATTCCCTCTTAAAATTAAGGTAGCAAGAGTTTCTGTTAGCTGGGTTTTTTATATAATGAGGTGGCGAAAGTGTTATTACTGCATTCTACGAGAATGAAAGTTTATTTTTTTATTTTATTTTATTTTTACCAATGAACTGAGTCAAAAGTCCTCTATTCTCAGTCTTCTCTTTCCCCTTCACTTTCACTCCCCGTAACTCCCTGCGTACTAGTGGCATTACCGCCTTGCTTGGGGTGAAATGATTAAAAAGAAAAATCTTATTTCTTGGGACACTTGGTCGAGGAAGATAATTTTTCATTTAAGATCATGAACTAACTATGAATACCTATGTCATCAGCATAGCCTCCCAATTAAAGATTAGATTTAATACACGGAGATTCACCGAAAATTGTTTTCAAGGCACAAACAGTCTATATATCTTATCTTTCGTACAGAGAGTCGTCATGGGTATGACGATAAACTACATCCAGTAACAAGGCGTCTAATCCTCCTATATGACATAAAATGCTAGACAATTTCCCCACAGATGACTTGAGGCACTAGAGGTGTGGTTTGTCATAAGGGTGGTGAACCTACCATGGACGGTACAAAGAAGCGACAAAGAAGTTTTAAGGAAAATAGAAACAAAAAGAAAACTTCTACTTAGAATCAGAAAAAGACTACTGAAATATCTAGAACATTTATTGTGGAAAGAAGGCTTGGAGAATTTAACACTCAGGTAATATATCATATGCAACGAGCCTGTATGACGGTGGAATTGGGACTGGGTGGGATAGTAAGTGAGGGTAAGCATTACTTAGAGTTACAAGGATAGAAAGTTGTGGAGAGCCATAATCATCCACGTCCTGAAAGGACACGACACATAAAAGAAGAATGACATGAAGAAAAACATGAGACCAGTGTGCAATTACCCCTCATGAACTGACAAGGCGAGTTGTGTTTGGGTGGGGTAATAAGTGGGGGTAAGCATTACTTAGAATTACAAGGATAGGAAGTTGTGGAGAGCCATAATCATCTACGTCCTGAAAGGACACAACACATAAAAGAAGAAGAATGATATTAAGAAAAACATGAGACCAGTGTGCAATTACCCCTCACGAACTGACAAGGCGGGTTGAGTTTTGAGAAGCAGTGGGTGAAAAGAGATAATAATTGGATATTTACTTCCATAAAAAAAAGACATTGCTGACCAAGTACATCTCCACAATTCTATGTCGATTAATTTCTTTTCTTCTCTTTAAAGAAATGTCAAGTAACGTAACCGCCATTGACTTGTATGGGTCCCCAAAAAAAAACGAACAAAAAAAAAAATGTTTAATTATTTTGCGATCGCAAACATGCAATCTAATCTCTTTCTGACCTCAGTAAGAATGGAGAATGTTATTCAGAACGAGGCTCAGTGAGTTTCCAATTTTGTCTCAAACCCGAGTTGCAGCTTTCTTCTTTGTTAGTGTCTTAAAGTTTGTTCGATAAAGAGCCCCTTTATCGAACAAACTTTCCAATTTGTATATCATTGATTTTACAAGTACAAGATGAACTGTTTGTGATACCACGATGACCTCCGAAAAAAGGAGAGAAATCCAAATGATTACAGCCTATCTTTCTATGCTTGCATATCTCTCTATCTCCCTTTCTTGTCACACACACACACACACACACACACACACACACACACACACACACATATATATATATATATATATATATATATATATATATATATATATAATGACTTATGTCCAGGTCAGAGGTTCAAATCACGGTAGGATTCATTTATTTAAATTTTGATGTTTAAGCAACAGAAATCCTAGCAGTATACACAGCAATAAGTAGAATATATGCCTTTATTTCATCCGTATATATAAAATTCTATTGGCAACAAACCGCTTACATAAAGATAAGAAGATATACAAAAATAAAAAGGGGTGTAAGGCAAGGATACGTCTTCTCACCGGACCTATTCTTCCTATAAAGCGAGGCAATTCTGTGAGAACAGGAAAGCTTACCAGGATTAATAAAAATTCATTCTAAATAATATATATATATATATATATATATATATATATATATATATATATATATATATATATATATAAACGAACTCGGCTCTCTGATTCCTCAATCCGAGCCGCTATCCGCTATCCATGCCTCAATTCGAATCCATTATATTCATTTACGTACTAATGCCCTTGGGAAAGGTATGAATCCTCTTCTTTTCCTTCCAGTTATGGGGTCTATAGTCTTGGATGGCAGGAGAAGAACAACTCTGATTTCAAAACCTGTGGTGGGTCGTTAGGGGACCTTGTGGCACGTAGTGCACCAGGTCTCTGTATTTGGCCCTTCAAAAAGTGTGGTTGGTTCTGCACAAACCCTTTACCACTAGAATCAAATCATATGTGCTGGTGTCTGGCTGTCGGTTTCTAAGAATTGCGTTGCTGACCCTCGTACGTCGAATACGACGGGAGAATCCAACACAAAAATTGCTTTTTTCACTGCAAATTATTCATTATATCATATCCAAGTATTTTACAAATAATTAGAGCTGACTACACAGTATTTAAAACTTAATTTAGGTTTATAGTTTGTAACGATGCAATGAGATGAGGTAACATAAACTGTAGATTTGTCTGCGGAATATCATTACATTATTGTTACATAATTATAGTGAAATCATTAAGGTTTTTTTCATAAGCATTTTATTTTTGGTCGTATATTAATTTAAAACATTCCTTTTTACAGGCTTTATTTTTTAAATGGAATAAGATCATTCTAAATTTCAGAATTTCGCTATTGCCTATCAAAATGACAGAAAAAAAACTATCTAAAAACAAGAATGGCAAAGTAAGAAAGCCTAAACGAAATAGCTCAAGTTTGTTCAATTTAGGAGACTTAGCATTGCAGCCAAAGTATTCTAAAATGTTGTCAATAACAAAGGAGAAAATGAAAAATACCTAACAACAAATCGAATATAGCATCAAAATTTATATTATTTTTATTTATTTGTTCTGTAACTAAATATCTAATTGTCAACAATTTTTCCGTAAAACTTGATATTTCCTGTAATAAATTCTTAATGAATATTATTATTGCTATTATTTTACTTAAGTGTAAAGTAGCCCTCCATTTCCGATTCCTTACGGCTATGAAAAGAAATGTTGAGCAAAACTGCATAAAGCTTTTAAGCGCGTATTGCCGCAAAATTATCAAATGCTGACTACGCCCATCCCCCGCCGGACGTATCATTTAATTGACGGTGGTGGACTGTCCTCGTTCCACTGCCCATGTCTATAGATGTCTCGTCTAGCTATTATTTTTTAATACTGCTCTGTTATTGCTCGCCGTTTCCATTGAGTTTAATACACACTGCCAGGCCCATGGATTGACAACTACTAAATTCACGAACCAAGTTTTTAATCCACTAGACCATTGTCCAACAGACAATTCCTGTGGATTAAATAGAGGATTCAGTTTGGAATTTTCTATAGGTTACCCGGATCGATATATACCTGAAGATGGCCAGATAGCACAACGGTCGAAACGTCGTGGTAGCAACAATAAAGATGAGGTAATAACTCGAATGTAATTAATATAATATTTCTTTAGTAAGACTTCTCAATCTAGGCGGGTTGTTGTTAATTTCAAAGTTTAAGAAAATTTAAAACTTTCGGGATATCAACTCGAGTACGTGTATCCACTAAAAATAATACAGGGTGACCCAAAAAAAACGGGAATTTTTGAAGTGCGTCTTGCCAGACATGAGCAAGTGGGAACACTGCAAGACAGTGACCTTGAGCAAGTAAATATTTCGCCATTTAGAATTCAAGATGAAATTCACAGTATTCCAGCTGAGATGTTGCAGCAGTCAATGAGGAATCTCAACAGCAGATTTCAAGAATGCATTCGTACAGGAGGACACCATCTACAGGACATAATTTTTAAAAAATGAAAATTCCATCATTGTTTCTTAAATGGCATGTTTTAAGGTTTCAATTACTATGAATAAAATATTTTTCTTCCATCACTCTTGGTTTTATTGGATTGTTAAAAAGTTCCCGTTTTTTGGGGTCACCCTATATTTATAATCATAAAGAAAATACTAATTTATATACTTACAAAGATAGAATAAAAAAACAAGTATCTGTCTATATTTCTGAGATGAGGTATTATGTACATTATTTACATTATTCGGGCTATTGTCCTCATCTTTGTCGCCATATTTATTACAACGTTTCGGCCGTTGTACGCTCCGGCCTTCTTCAGATGGTTGGAATGTCGAACTGAACCCTTTATTTCGCTCACTGAGGTAGACTGTTCTAGTTCCACGTGCCATGTTTAATGGATGTCAGTTATCAGTTTTCTCCTGTTAATTTCATTCAAAAAGTTCTCCACTGCCTTAAACAGGTCCTACACATGGCACAGTGGATAAAGGCGCTGGTTAGATCCAGTGACAGGACCCAAAGAGTGTGAGTTCAATATCTGAAGAAGGCCGGAGCGTACAACAGCCGAAATGTTGTAATAAATATGGCGACAAAGATGAGGACAATAGTCCGAATAATGTAAATAAAGAACAAGTAAGAAACAGATCTCAATCTAACAGGCTTCACTTTATTAAAGCTTCGTCAGATATCAAGATAGAAATGATAAAAAATGCTAAAAAGCAAAGAGACGCAGATTAATGGTATGTTGTGTTTGGTTATTTCTTATTTGTTAGATACATGTCACGTGTCATGAAGGAACAGATAATATTCAAATATGTGTTGAGAAATATTCTGGACGCTAAAGGATGTAAAAGTTAGTAAGACGCTACAGGATGTTTTGAAGAAATTTGTTTTGGTTTGATTTTTCATTAAAGAATATCTCGTGCGTTTTTTGCATATATCGTCAATGACTTTTTCGTATTCGGAAGAGATAAGTTAGATTCATGAATAATGGATCTGTAAAAAAAAATGGTGACGTAATGTAGTTTTTTAAAAGTGTGTTAATAGTTGCTAGTATTGCTATAAATACATTTTCCTATTTTCTCTTTAAAGGCTTATGTTATACTTACATATATATGTTCACATCAAAGCTTACTAAACATACATTCAAACGATGTCTTCCTGACTTGTAAGGTTAGATTCGTCCCCCCGGGAAGGAAATGCTAATCAGAAGAGCAGAAACTGCTGATATTTGGTGGACGTCCAAAAGCCTCCAGCAGTGCAATTTACTTTTAACTTCTGACTGCAATGAAATGAATTCGTCGACCATGATTTTCATATGATGGCCATTTTCCATTCGCCAAACACTGCTAAGCCATTCGGTGTGTCGTAATTAGTTGCGTATAAAATATGATTCGACTTCACGATATGTTCGTTTCATTTTAATCTTGCATATTAACAAACAAGAAACACGAATCAAACATATCGACAAACATCATTATGATCATCATCCTTCTTCTTCTCCTTATGCATTCATTGTCGTGGACAAACATGGCTCTCCACAACTTCCTATCTTCTGTAGCTCTTAGTCACATTACTATCCTTCCCACTCCCTGTTCTGCCATCCATTTACAAAAGCTCATCGGGTAGGTTATTTACTGCTTCCCACTGTCCCTTTTGGCTTCACTATACCTTGTGAGTGTCTAATTCTCCAAGACTTCTTTCCTCATAAAGTTTCCGAGAAATTTCAACTGCATCATTCTGATTCGAAGTATAAGTGTCCATTTTTTCCCATTTTCCTTCAAAATCTTTAGTGTGCTATATATCTCATTCTTCTATATGCTATGTCCTTTCAGGAGGTAGATGATCATGGCTCTCCACTATTTTCTATCTTTCGTCGCTTTAAGCAAGATTTGTCACTTTACATCTTATTCCGCCACCAATTTACACAAGTTCGTAAAGTAGGTTACTGGCTGTTTCCCTCTATCAATATGACTTGTGTGTGGCAAATTCACTAAGCCTTCTTTCCTCATAATGCGTCTCAGAAATTTCAATTATCTCTTTCTGATTCTAAGTATGAGCGTTCATTTTCAAATTTCTTTAAAATTATATATTATATATATATCTTAAAACATATA
>CAHIKZ030005210.1:1482500-1612500 GCA_903632075.3 Acanthosepion pharaonis | reverse complement strand
TATATGGTACCTGCATGCAGTCCACAACTCTGAGCTGTACAAAAGGATAGCAAGGACAACAGCTCTGTAAACCCGAATGTTTGTATCCAGTCGAATACCCCGCTCATTCCACAAGCGATGGCGAAGTTTGCCGAAAGCACTGGTAGCCTTAGCAATCCGATTCATGATTTCATCATCTAAAGTTCCATATATATATATATGGAACACACACACACACACACAGATATATATATATATATATATATATATATATATATATATATATATAGGAACACACACGCATATATATGTGTGTGTGTGTTCATACTGTCTATCTATCTATGTTTATTCATATCTATCAATAGTGATATAATGAAATAGGTTATTTTTTGTTGTTCAGAAAGTCTAGTATCTTAAACAAAATTCGGTCTGATATTGCTGAGATCTTTTTTCCTTTATTGTAAAAAGTTTTCAGATTAATAAAACGAAAGGCTAGAATTAAAACAATCCCTCTTCTGGAGGCTACCAAACGAATACCTGTCATTAGAGCAGTCATCAGTCACAGAAGGACGACCGGGTCCCACCTGTTGTCTTACAAAAGAACATCTGCCTATTATGTCATTATCCTGAATTGTGTATTTGTTTCTTGTGTTCCGGATATTTGTTTATCAGAAAGGGTTGGGGGTCACCTTTAGGGTACTACCTGAAAAGAAATCACTGTCTGTTTATGTTCATGTCTTTCTTTCTTCCAATTTATTTTCCGGTCGTTTTTCTTTTTTCTTTTGTTGCATTGTGTCGCCTCTGGCTTCACGTCGTCTACCGGCACTTCGTCAGGCAATTTTCTTACGTCTCTTTTAATCGATTTATTTCAGTGGGTAGAGACACAATATTAGTAGAGCCGTTTCTTGGCGGAAAAGCGACTTAGAGAGGATGGATATCAACAGGTTGGCCAACTACTTATTACCACGTGGTGGCCTGTCAGATTAAGGAATCTGGGTGCAGCGAAGCGTATTTACCCTTCTCTATTTGCGACAGCATTTCTTTTCTTTTATTTTTTTTTATTTTTTTGTTTGGATCTTATATTAAAATCTAAACAAAAGCAATCCCTTATCATCAGGATTCTAGTCCCGGGATGTTCAAATAATCCCCCAAATCAGTACGGGTTGTCAGAGTTCTGACCAGTTTGGTATGATTTGCCATTTGGAGCGAGCCTGTGCATTCTGTAACACTTACTCTCCACCTCTCTTTATTTATTTTGCTTTGTCCTTTCAAGCTTGTCTAAATGGAAATAGATTTCTACTGATTTTAATGACTAGGTGAAATAATTAAGTATTATGAAATACCGTTGGTAACTTTCAATACCAATAGCAACAATAATAAAGTTTCTAATACTCATAATATTATTATTGTGTGCTAAAGCAGCACAACAAAGTGACGCTAAGATGCAAATATATACATAACTCAGTAAACCCATCATAATGTTCAGTCTGATAAGGTCTTATATGACATATGCATCACAGCCAAATTCCCACAATATGCATTTATTATTATTATTGTTTGTGTGTTTCCTGCTTTGTGTCCTGTAGGGCTGGGTCCAAACTATGGTTCTTAGGCCCTATAAGAGAATTGTCATTTAATTGATAGTACTTTTCTTAGTATATGAGATGTTCCGAGTAGGATGATCTTCTGGTTAACTTGTATGTTGATGTTACCTGCGACACTGTTAGTAAAATTGTCCACTCCTTTTCTCACGAGGCCCAGAGATCCGATTACTATTGGTACAATCTCAGTCTTCAATCCCCACATCATGTTAATCTCGATCTCCAGGCCTTTGTATTTGGACAATTGCTCAATAATTTTCATGGAGTACCATCTCAGATGGTACTGCGATGTCAATAAACATAGAGCTTATTGATACGGCAGTACCATTCATAAAATGGAACTGACTATACAAATATAAAAAGACCAGTATACGTATTATGACAATTGTTTAACAAGCACATGCAACACAGCCAAATGTGCACGATATTATTATTATTATTATTATTATTATTATTATTATTATTATTATTATTATATACCAGTGCATGCGTCACAACAAAATGTCCACGAGATGGTAGCTATTATTATTATTATTATTATTATTGTTGTTGTTGTTGTATAACTGCTGCATACCTCACAAAAAAATGTCCAAGAAATGGTAGCTATAATTATTATTATTATTGTTATTATTATTATTATTAATTGAGGGAGAAGCATGCAAATAAAATAGTGCTGAAATACAAATGTACAAAGCCCAATAAACCAATCATGACACTCAGTCTGATAAGAGTACATCAGACACACGCATCACAGCCAAATGTCTACAATAGGGTTATTATTATTATTATTATTATTATTAAGCGAGAAAGCAGAATGCTAACAAAATGGAGGTGAAGTACAAATATTCAAATTCTTCCTCCCGAGAGGACATGCCCACCTGATTATGGTCAGGCAATCAATGTCTTGCAATGAATGCGATTTTTATTGCAGCCCATCTTTACTCGCATGGACAGAGTGTGTAAGCAGCAAGAAAGTCCCAAGGAAAATGGAAACAAAGGGATACTTATACTCAGAATCGGGAGAAATTTGAAATATCTTGCACACAAATGAGAAAGGAGGGCTTAGAGAATTTGACGCTCACAGGACATATTGAATTCAAAACGAGTAGTGGGGGTAGCGAGCCAATTCACTGATCAGCTTGTGTGAATGGATCGCGGAACGGATTATTATTGATGGATGGTAAAAAGACAAAAGTTACTAAAAGATAAAAAGAGTATGAAATTGGAGAGAACCATAACTACCAACGCCTTGAAGGATTACATTATATAGAAGAAGAATTACTTCAGTATAAATGTGGATGTAATATAAACATAAAGATTTACTTTTATATTATGTCGTTCGAAAAATAAAGTCCGATTTCAAAATCAACTTCCTGAGTTAATGTATTTAAACAATGTTTAAATCAGTCAAAATAGGAACCCTGAACATCTATACATTTCTGCCATCGAATTACAACCTTATTTATGCCTTTACCAAAAAAAAAAACTTGGCACCAAGAAAATGCAGTGCTTGCATTTTATTTAATCGTTTCACTATACACTTCTGCCATCAAAAGTTTTGAACGTCAAGAAAATCTTTGAATTCATTTTCTGTACCTTCTTTACATCGGAATGTCTTTTAACTTAAAAATAATCTCCAGATACTTGAAAAAGAGGTTGTCAATGGGCGAGAGATCAGGGGAAATTCTTGTATCCAAAGTCGGTGAGAGTCTGCAGTGTCATCCTGGAAGTACCTGGCCAAATATTGTCATCAAACAGAATTGGATCTTGTCGATTAACCAGTGCGGTTCGCATTTTGCTTAACTAAATGTGCATTTCACCCAGTTGCTGACAGTGATGCTCAGGTTAAATTCCAGAAATCTGCAGTAATGGATAACACCAAAGATGGGCCAACAGACAGTCTCCATAATCTTCTGTTGGTGCAATTTTGGTTTTAGAAAGTGTTTGGTTTCTTCGTCATTATCAAACCACTGAGCCGATCGCTTACCATTGTGATAAAGGATCCATTTCTCATCAGAAGTCACAATTCGATCAAGGATCGTTCACAGATGCAGCTACGAACACGCTTGCCTTAAACTCACGAGAACGTAGGACCAATTAATCAAATAAAGCACGAATTGCATTTTTGAAGACATATCTCATATTCTCATATTCTCGAAATCACTAATCGAGATTTGTTTGATCAGGAAGACCTACGTAGCCGAGAGATCAAGGCACATCAGATGTAATGTGAAGATTTCTCAAATATTTATGCCGGTAGATGTAACTAAATAAATACACTGTTTAATAATAAAAACAGAGCATCTACTCAAATATGAGTGTCCATTAGAAATAACGTTTAAACAAATAAATTAAAAATATGTCGAATTTATTCCATTTCCTCATATATATATATATATATATATATATATATATATATATATATATACACCCCAATAGGACTAAGTGGTTAGTAGTAAGTTAGGGCATAAATTTCTTCCTTCAATTGAAAAGCATTTTCCTAGAAATAATACACTTAGCAAAATCTTTAATAAAAATACCCTAAAATTAAGTTACAGTTGTACTGAAAATTTAAAAAATATTATAAAAAACATAATAAAATTTTAAATAAATATTTTAGCCAGAATCAAAGAAACAGTGATCCAAAAATAAGAATAAACAATAGTAAAGAAAAATCATGTAACTGTAGGAATCTTGAAAATTGTCCTTTGAGTAATAAATGTCTCACAGAATGTGTAGTTTACCAATGCACTATCTCATCTATTGAGAATCCTAATATTGTGAAATTTTACATCGGATGTACTAAAAATGAATTTAAATTAAAATGGATCCAACATCTGACTTCCTTCAATAATATTAAGTATCACAACCAAACATTCCTATCCAAATATTTTTGGCATTTAAAAGAAACAAATAAAACACCCACAATAAAATGGAAACTAATAAAAAAGACGAGAACATGTAGATCTTTAAATGACCCATGACCCTTGTGCCTACATGAAAAGTTATATATTATTAAGTTTCTGAAAAATAAAAATTTATTAAATCAAAGAAATGAAATAGCAATTTTTTGTAGACATTGTCTCATGTTTTTCTTTAAAAATAATTACTTATAAAAATAATTTGCATAATTATATATCTATTATTTGATCATAAATAAAATATTTTATAAATGCGTAATTAAATTCTTTAATTTTACAATACCATATATAGTTTATTAGTAAATATAATAAAAATAATATTTTAGATCGTTTTAAATAAAAATATAAATATAAATAATGACTTACTCATATTTGAAAAATCCTTTAAGAAACCTCGATGTAGTTTAAAAAATAAGAAAATAAAAAAATAACTAAAAATGCCAATTGTATTGTAGTGTAACCCAAAACAAAAAAAAACAGACTGTGATGACACGTTCGCATATAAGGAAGTTAGTATCGACAAAAATTTCAAACCCCCACCTAACCTTAGCCGATTTTCACTTTGCCACATAAAAATATACTTGTATCTTGATTCCTAAAAAAAAGCCAACACCCGCTTAATAAAAAAAAAATTGAACTCTCATTCCCCACCAACTTAAAATATATAATACTATTTGGCTTAGAAATAGAATAATTTTTTTTTTCAAAAGTTATTCAGCATCGCTTGAAAATGGAACTGAACTTCAAATTTATATTGGTTTCGAAACATGATAATTTCTGTGTCGCGATGAATACATATTTTTTTTTAATAATTATAATATTACAGTATATATATATATATATATATATATATATATATATATTATTGTGTCTGTTTGTATATATATATATATATATATATATATATATATATATATATATTATCATATTGTTGTGTCTGTTTGCATGTATATATATATATATATATATATATATATAGAGAGAGAGAGAAGGAGAGAGTGAGAGAGATGGACTGACTGAGATAGATATAGACAGATACAAAACTCGAAGAGATAGATAAATGGATAGATAGGCATGAACAGACTTGGATAGATAGATAGATAGATAGATAGATAGATAGATAGATATGAACAGAATCAAATAGATAGATAGATAGATAGATAGATAGATAGATAGATAGATAGATAGATAGAAACAAACATTTTTTAAATCGAAAGGAAATATTTTGGTTAAATATTAAAAAGATTTTATTATGGCTAAAAGTCGTGATTATGTTCTTAACAAATCAATTTTTTTCTGTTTTCTTTTCTTTCTGTTTTTTTTTTTTTTTTTTTAGATTTAAACGGAATTACATTTTGACTTTCAAAAATATGCCACTACATTTGGAACGGTCCGCGCATCCTTCATTTGTTATATGTATTGATTGATTCTTCATCTTTAGTCGACTTACAATCTTGCATGTCGAGGTCGAAATGGATGCGCCGTCCTGTGGATGGATTTTCCCGACTTGCTTCTCTTCTACAGACCTAAAATCAGTGCCTCACCCGAATTAGTTAACTTTACCGCGTTTCGCATCTCGAAATTCATTACTCCAATCGATAATTAATAAATTGCTAATCAGAGAATGGGTAATTTCTTGCAGTCAAAGAATTAACGATTAATTTGGCCCGCCTAATGGCTAAGATAGTTGTGTGTTTGCAAAATGTTGGTTTTCTTCCTGAGGCAATATCTAAAATTTGGAATGTTATATTAACTTCATCTTTTATTTGTGTATTTTAACAACTTTTCCCATGTTATTTTTATATTAAGCGTCTAGTGGCAGAACAAAGAAGAAACAACGAAGGTTTAAGAAATAAAAAATTGTATTAACGTCAAAATACAACGAATGGTAAATTGGTGTAAATATCTCTCGTTGAAAGAAAGAGATAAGAAGAATTGTAAAAGTCGTTCGCAGAGGAAAGAGAAGGAGGGTGAGTTGTGACTTACTGCGCCGACGGGCGAGATGGGAGGTCGCGTTCCGACATGCGTTGTGAATCCTGGCTGTTAAGCCATCCAACAGCCGAAGATGACCATTTGATGGGCTTTTATGTACTTTTCTTAGGCTCAGATCTTCTCCAATTTTTATTTTGTTTCTTTAGGCGGGAGTGGGTGTTACTGCTATCCTCTTCCGCCTCACCTGCTATCCTCTTCTACCTCACATGCTATCCTCTTCCGCCTAACCTAAATCTAAATATTTTGTACATAATTTTATATTTGTAGAGTAAAGGTATGTTTAGATATATAGTTTGTAGGCCATAAGCTGTAGTGTTGGAATTTTTACTAGAAAATGTATTATACATACATACATACATATATATATATATATATATATATATATATATATATATATATATATATATATAGTTATATATATAGTTCACTGATTGTCATTTCGTTATGGAATGTATTGCTGGTCATTTTATTATAAAAACTAGCAGTAGAGCCCGACGTTGCCCGGGGATGTAACAGTAAGAGATAGATCAAGTATCGGCCATCATAAAGACTGAAAAATAAAATTGACAAAGATTATTGTTTAAGGTTGACGGACACGCATGTCTTAATTAGTTTTTTGGGGGTTTTTTGTTTGTTTTTTGGTTTGTTTTGTTTTTGTTTTTACGAATTGGTTAAAACCAAACTCAAACAAAAACACTGCTTTCAATCGTTATGAGTCTACCGATTGAATAGAATTTTATTATAAACTATTGTCTTATAAATGAAATTTTTAAAGCATTCTGAATGTAAAAATAAAGAAAAAAGTGTGCAAGACAATAAGAAACACTACCTGCCAAAAACAAAAGTGAAGTTCTGTTGAAATCGGTTAAAAAAAAACAACCTGGATTTTATAGTAAGTAAAACTCAATATGAATTGTCCCCCTTTCATTCTCGACAGCGATGCTTCTTAATCGTGTTTTCAAATTGATTTCGTGCAAAAACAATTGTTTTTCCACTTTTTTGGCGCTGTCAGAACCACCGCAAGGTAATTTTACGTAGTCCTGTGAAGTTTTGTTGAAATCAGTTGAAAAATGTAGGAAATCCGATCCAATATATAAACGAACAGACACACACACACACACACAAACAACCTGGGTTTTATAATAAGTTATGATGTACTGTTGATTTTTGTTTGGGGAGTCACTATTTGCCTATAGCTGGGACCCTAACGGGTGCTATCACTCTGGATCAGGGTGGACCTGGGTACAACAGCAGTTAAGAGGTGGTTTCACGCTCCTCAAAACTTCCAATCTCCCGGTCAGAGGCCTTACTGCCGGATGTAGTTTATCGTCATACCCAGGACGAGCCACTGACTGAAAAACGCTAAGAGTTTTTCATAGAAAATATATATATATATATATAACAAGTATTTAATAAAAATCACCATATTATGAGCTAGTATTATAAAAGGACTCATCAAAACTAAGTCCATCGTCGCCCCTTGACTGCTTCAATAATGTGGAGAAAGGGGCGCTTAAGTGTACATGAAACAGACAACCTCCAAGATTATCTGTTTACGGTGGCTCTCAGGATTTCAGGCATTGTCATAGTCGTACAATTTGATGTTGTCTGGCCAGCTTTTGCGTTGCCGTCAATGCTTGCGTCCGCTTTCAACAGTGTCTTGCATGATGGTCCTGCAGAGGATGTTATGCTGTGTGACGTGATCAAACCATGCCATCTCCCGACGTTTGATAGTGGCGAGGAGACTTTTGATTTTACACAGTACATCGTCACTGGTTTTGTATTCCCAAAGAATTGTAGAGAAGCACTTATTCTTGAACGCTTGGAACCATTTTACTGTCTCGGCCAGGAGTGTCTAAGTTTCACCCCCGTAGAATAAGATGGATTTGAAGAACTTAGAAAAACAAATTAAAAAAAGATAATTTTTCTACAACCCCAAGAATAATTGCTTAATTCTCTTTTATGTTCAGTGTTAGTTTCTTTCGTCCATAGTTTAAAAGACGCAGTAAGAAGACGAGGATCTTCACCGGGGTATTTATGTGTTATATAGGAATAAAGTTTCTCTGCTGACACTTGAGTTTGAACATGGATCGCCAGTGAGCAAACACAGGCGATCCCATTATTGAATTAAGTAGACCACGTGACCATAGAGGAAACGCATAAGTAGAAAGTAGTGTGACGTCTAAACGATCGTTATTTTCTATTCTATCCTCTATTACTATAAGGAACGCTATTCTCTACTCTATTCACTATACTATTTCGCTATACGGATCACTATTCGGTGGTTACTATTCGAGCGAGTATCATCGAGCAAGTACTATTAGTGCGAGTGTTATTCGAAGGCGTCTGACACCAGTATTGTTCAACGGCCTTACTGTGGTTGTTATCTGCGATTACAAAGTCTCTACTACAACGAGCATTACAAAAGTGGCAACAAGTGCTCATTGACATCACAATAGTAGCAAGGAGTGTCCGTTGACATCACTAAATTAGCAACGAGTGTTCGTTGACATCACAAACGTTGCAACGAATATTCGTTAACATCACAAAAGTAGAAACGAATGTTCGTTAACATCACAAAAGTAGAAATGAATGTTCGTTGACATCACTAAAGTGACAACGAGTGTTCGTTGACATCAAGAATGTAGCAATGGGTGTTCGTTGACATCAAAGACGTAGCAACGAGTGTTCGTTGACATCACAAAATTAGCAACGAGTGTTCGTTGACATCACAAAATTAGCAACGAGTGTTCGTTGACATCACTAAAGTGGCAACGAGTGTTCGTTGACATCACTAAATTAGCAACGAGTGTTCGTTGACATCACAAAATTAGCAACGAGTGTTCGTTGACATCACTAAAGTGGCAACGAGTGTTCGTTGACATCACTAAAGTGGCAACGAGTGTTCGTTAGCATCACAAAATCATGTGACCCTATTTTTTTATGTCTGTATTTCTGGGATGAGGAGTCATCATTATTTACAATATTTATATTCGGACCATTGCCTTCATTTTTGTGTTATCACAACGTTTCGGCCGTTGTAGCACCGTCCTTCCTCAAGTGTATAACAATCTGGTTAAAGTACAGGGAATTCTGAACTGAAATCTTTATTTAATTTAGGGTGGAATAGACCGTTCTCCTTTCACTGCTCATATCTAAGGAATTCGTCTAATTCTTTTTATTTAGTTCTGTTATTGCTCGTCCGTTTCCCACTGGGTGCAAATACACACTGCTCGACCTAGCGATTGAACTCATAACCACTATGCCACCATATTCAGAAACCAACGCTTTTCTCACAAGGTAATTGTCCTGTGTTTTTATTAATATTATTTTAATCAATCTTCAACCAATATTTGATTCAAAATCCACTCAAATGGTTACTGAATGTGGTGCTTCTGTGGACGTAAAATGATGAAATAGGAATTGCCAATTATGAGGATAAATTTTTTTTTTTTAAGCATTTCACCCCAAGCAAGGCGGGGAGCCACTAGGACGCAAGGGGTTACAGAAAATAGGAAGATCAGATAGGAGTGATAGAAGAAAGGATGAGGGTAGTAGATAGATTAAGGCAACTGGAGATGTCGATTGACATTACACTTGAATAGCTGGAGATTATAACTCTCAGGGAAACAGGAGAAGGGAAGAGAGTTCCACAGGCGAGAGGTGCGAGACATGAAGCTATTAGAGTAGAAGAGACGGCTACATTTAGGAGTTTCGACAGTGAAGGGGTGAGAGCGGGATGCCAGCCTCGTAGGGCGCTTGAACTCATGAAGTTTGGGAACCAGCGAATGCAGTTCCTCGGAGCAATTTCCATGAAAGTATTTATAGAACAGACAGAGGGAGGCGACGGTGCGTCTGTGAGAAAGTGACTGTAGACGAGACGCCAGGGCAGGGCCAACCATATTGCATATCCGCTTCTGGAGCCTATCAAGAACACCGAGGCAAACAGAAGGGGCGCCAGACCATATATGGCAGCAATACTCCATGCAAGGGCGAATTGTGGATTTGTATAGCTGGAGGATCGACTCAGGGGAGAAAAACTTCCTAGCGCGGGCTCAGGGAGCCAACTTTCCTCGCAGTGGACGAGGCAATTGACTCGATGTATTTATTCCATCTCAGGTCAGCAGTCAACGTGAGACCGAGAAGCCGCAGAGAGTTGCTCTCGAGAAGTTGAGCGTCAGACATTCTAATGGAGGGAAGGGAAGCTCTCTGTGGTGATTAATAGAGAGCAGTTTTGTCTTCGAAGCGTTGAAGTTGACCAGCCAAATCATGCCCCAGTTCACAATCGATTGGAGGTCCTTTTCGAGACGCACGGCAAGGTGAGTTTTGTCAGCGAGACTGGATTTGTTTTTGAGGCAGGAATAAATTGTGGTGTCATCCGCGTAGATGCCGACTTGAGAAGTTACGGCGTCAGGAAGGTCATTTATATAGATAAGGAATAGAGTGGGGCCTAGGATGGAGCCTTGAGGAACACCTGCGTTCGTGGGATAGGAACTGGAGGAGAATCCGTTGTGAACGACCTTCAATTCACGGTTTGACAGGAATGATTGTATTACGTTATATAATTGACCCGTAATGCCATAACCCTGGATCTTGCGGAGAAGGACGGCGTGCCAATCCCTATCAAATGCTTTGGAGATATCTAGTGCCACGGCTCGGGCTTCCCCGTTATTTTGGAGAGTTCGGTAGACTGTTTCCGTAATGGCTGTGAGCACATCGGCTGTAGATCTGGCAAAGCGGAAACCATATTGCTTGTCTGAGAGCAGATTATGGGATGTGAGGTGGTTAACCACCCCGGTATTGATTAGAGCTTCGAAGATTTTGCCGAAGAGGGGAAGGAGACTGATAGGACGGTAGTTGGAAGGGTCAGAGGGGTCGCCGGAGTTCTTGAAGACAGGAACGATCGAAGAGGACTTCCAGCAGTCAGGAAAACAAGATTCCTTGAGGCAGTAGTTGTATAGTTTCGAAAGGGCGGGCGCCAGTTCAGGCGCGCATTTCTTTAAGACAATGGCTGGTATACCATCTTCAACACTCTCCTTGTTGGGATCTAAATTGGAGATAACGCCCAGTACCAAAGTTGGGGTTATGTTTAACCCACTCAATATGGCCTCAGTTCTAAGAGGGAAGTCGGGTATGTGTACACCAGTAGAGTCGAGCGTCGAGTTGGATGAAAATTTCCGAGCAAAACATTCAGCCTTGTCGGTAGAGGAGGTCAAGACTTCGAACTGGTTGAATAGAGGAGGTATAGAGGGTTTGCAATTATTCAATACACTCTTGCAGAGACGCCAATAATCTTTGGAGCCAAATTTTCGAGATGCAATACGTTCCTTCATTCGAGCCGCAAATAGTGACTTAGCATCATTTAGGACACGCTTACATTCGTTACGGGCGGCAGCAAAGAGACGTCTATTGCAGTCAGACATGTCGCTACGGTATAGGTGAAAGTAGTGGTTCCTATGAGCGATGGCGGCTGAGCAAGCAGCCGAGAACCAGGGGCAGGAGCGCGACTTAACCCTATACTTCCTTGATGGGATGAAAGCGTCGATTCCAGCTTTAACCCAGGAAGAGACCTCAGAAGCACATTCTTGGACGGGGAGCTTAAAGACTCCATCCCAGGGGACATCGCGGAGGAAATCACGGAACGCGTCCCAGTCAGCTCGTTGATAATAGAACGAAGTTCTAGTGGTAGGAGGTTCTTTATAGGGGTAGAGTTAAAGGAGATGTTAACCGATACTACTGCATGGTCATCAGAGTTACCAAGTGGGCATAGTTGCGAGGCACTGCAGGATTCGGGGATAGAGGTAAAGCACAGGTCGAGTAGAGAGGCTTTACTTTCCCGGTTGAGGGCAAAACGAGTGGGGAAGTTAACTATCTGTGTGAGGGAATGGGAGATTGAAAAATTAAGCGTTTGAATGCCTGCATGGTCAGTAGTAGCATTCTTAAGCCACAGAGTGTGATGGGCGTTAAAGTCTCCAAACACAAAAATGTGAGCAAACGGGTGGAGGGAGAGAGCCTTGTCTATGTTGTCAGAAATGCTATCAAGTATCTCACAGTCTTGAGAGGATGGAGAGCGGTAAAGGAAGAAGAGATAGCTTACCGCATTGAGGAGAGAGAGACGGAGACACATGTATGACTGGTCAGGCGATTCGAGAGAGGACTCTCTGGCCAGGGGGAGATGTTCCTTGACGTAGACACCAAGACCGTGCATGTGGGTTAGAGAGTCTTTTCTGAGGAGAGGAAGATAGCCGGGGATCGAGAGATCAGAAGAGGGGATAGATGAGACAAGGTTTGTCTCGCAGAGAGCCAGTACATCCGGGCCGTTTGCAGTGAGGAAAGATTCCAGACTGTAGAAGTTTGTCCTAATGCCCCGGATGTTGGAGAACGAAATGTTGAGGGGTTTAGGTGGTTTCTGAGAGGCTGGTTTAGGGTAAATCTTTCGGTTTTTGTAACTCATGTTGGATTTATTTGCAAAGAAGAGAAGGCCCGAGGTAAGAGAAAACAGACAGTTTCGACCGTGACGCGGGCAGAGAGGAGTTGGCAAAATCCGCATCATTATGTGGCCTCAGGGCTGCCCACCGGAGGTGACTGCAGGGACACCTTTCCACGCGCGACATGGCACTACAAACACCCCGGTATTATACAACTGTTGATCAGAGCAGCCGCTCAAGACGCTACGCAAGAGTTAGGGCTCCTAACTACCAGTCGGAAACAGCAACCAGAGAACTGTCAGCCGTGTACCCTCAGAATGAAGAGATGTTGCCACAGACTGCACGCATCACGGGAGAAACAGACCTGCACTAATACAGAGGCCGGAGAGAGAAGACAGAACCGGGAACCCCTTCCTAGACAAGAAACAAGGTGTAGGTTGACCCGAGATTTGAGGAAGTTTGTAGTAATAGGGAAAGCATCCTGTCGGGAGTATGTCCCACAGGGTAGCGGTTTTTAGCAAGAAGCTGTCCGAGTGGGACTTCCTCCTTACCAATGGAATACGAAGAGAATGAAGATGATTCGACCCTGCGTACGTCGCATGTCGGTTCTAGATATATAAATCTGAACCGGTAGAACTAAAATTTGCAATAGATTAGCGATAGGCTTGCGAGTTTTCGTCTATAGGAAAAGGGTTGTCTCATTCGTATGTTATCCTTGGAAGTCTTCACGGGCAATCAGACAAGAAAAATCTTTCATTAATGATACAGTTTTTTGGATATAACTATGTACTAGTGAGCCAACCAAAATGAGCCGACTCATTTTATAATCCACCAAGAGAAGGGTTAACCAATCAGAAAGCTCAAAATATTCAATGCGACGTGTATAAAGGCAGCCATTTTGTTTTTTCTCCCAAAATATCTCCATTGCCAACCTGATATCGAAGACTTAAAGAATTACTTAACAGCCGCTACTTTCTCTGAATCTTCACTGCCAACCTCTGATATTGAACACATTACGGACTTCACTGGATTCCATATTCAGAGACTACGGCAAACATGGTCAACAATTAATTCCTAACCACTGACAATCCCTGTGCCGCCATTATCAATGTATTTCTATCATGGAAATCGTTTGCAATCGATTTCTAGCAAAACAAATATTGCTATAAAATAATAAATATACAAATTAGAACAGTAATTCCTGATCTTTGACGACTTTTTTCCCTCGACTGCAATGTATTTCTATATGAAATCATTACAATGTATCTCTATATTAAAATACTTTGTACTGTATTTTTATAGTAAAATGCTTTTGCAATATATTTTTATAGTAAAGTCATTTGCAATGTATTGAGGAAGTTTTTAGTTTAAAATTTGTGTTGTAATCGATTTTTCCTTTTTTCATGGTTTTTCTCTAAACGCAGTGGCGAACGAGGTATCGTTGATCTCGTCATGATATAAGTAACCTGCATATCGAGTTTGAACGAAATCGGAAGAAAAAGGTTAAATTTATTGATATTTGATCAGCTTTATCGATTATTAATTTTTTTAAAATTATCGATTTTTTACTCCAAGAACCTGTCTCTTACATTGTACAATGTATGTGCCAAGTTTGGTCAAAATTGGTTGGATGGGTCTCGAGTGAAAAGGTATCCCGCAGACAGACAGACACACAGACATTCTATGTTATATATATATATATATATATATATATATATATATATATATATATATATATCGATAGACAAAAAAAGGTACAAATACAAAGTTTGAACAAATATTTCCTTTTCCTCAGGATAACAATTTCTGATGTATCTGTCTATATCTCTGAGATGAGGTATTATGATTACCTACATTATTTACATTATTCGGACTGTTGTCCTCATCTTCATTGCTATATTCACAACGTTTCGGTCGTTGCACACTCCGGCCTTCTTCAGGTGATCGGAAGAGGTATGACACGTGGAACTAGAACAATCTAACCCGGTGGACGAAATAAAGTGTCCAGTTCGAAATTCCATTCACCTGAAAAAGGCCAGAGCGTACAACGGCCGAAACGTCTTGAATATGACAATGTAAGTTAGGATAACAGTCCGAATAATGTAAATAATGTAAGTCATGTCTGATATATTGCAAAAAAGGATTACCATCGAAAATGAGAAAAGGATTACAATTTCGAAAATGTCCAAAAGAGAAAGCACATTCAGGAAGGCAGAAAAACAATTTGGCAAACACTTTTTTTGATAAAGACGAAAAAAAAAGCTACTTTTGTTTCTCCCACGAGCGTCTCTGGGACATATTGGCAAGAAAATGCTCCCAATCCACAAAATGAACAGAGTCTGGTCAGGTCGAGGGAAAAAGTAGCAATAGCACTTAGAGTCGCGAAATATATTGCCACCTTTTTGCGTCGTCTGATAACATGGAAGGTAAATTTAATAATAATAAAAAAAGTGATTTATTTCCTCTCCTTTTATACAACTTTGGGAATCACATGGTAAACCTGTCACGTGACCACTGTAACTATAAACGGTTAGTACAAAAAATAACAAACTTTTGTTCAGTAAGCATTTCAACAACAAAAGGTTCCTTTCCTGCCTGACCAACAGTCAATTTCTCCACAGTATAGCAATTTTTAAAATGTCTTCTCTTATATATTCACACAGTTCGTGCTTCAGTGAGGCTTCCGTGAAAAATTCTTTGAATTCTTTTTCGTTGTTTGTTGTCTAACCGTAGGAGAATTTTCACTTGTGACCTTCAAAATTTCTTCGGCTTTCGACCTTCTGCCTTTTCGTCTGAATGCCTCGGTATCTAGATGCTTTCTGCTTGATGTCAAAATGCTTTCTGAAGTTACTAAAGACCTGAGTCCTTATCTGAGAATACCCATCAGGCTATTTTTCCAGGGATTTAGACAACGTCTCTTATTGGTTCGAAAATACGAAAAAGTACGTTTTCGCAAATTCAAAATGAATCCTTAACAATTTGGGCTGTCGGTTTTTTAACAGCCGAGCCAAATAGATTTACATGTGCTACAATTTTCTCATAAACTGTCTGGCTTTCTTAAAAATACACTTCTCTCGAAAAAACGTGTACAAAAAAAACTACCTAAATATTATTTAAAACTAATTTTTAAAGATATAAACATACATGTATATCTTTCGAATAGTTGGCAAAACATCAGCTAATTGCCAATCGATACAAACTTTATAAAATGGTAAATAATAAGAATTTTCTTATTGTTGGTTCACATATTTTTCTGATTTAGTAAATTTTTATAAATTTACGAATAAAAATTGCTTTCATATTTATTTCTTTAGAAATTCGTAAATGATAAATATTGCTATTGTAGCATTTTTCGAATGCCGTAAATATAAAATCATTTCTGTAAATAACCAATCTAATAAATAATTTTTTGTTGTAAAGAACGAGAAAATGTATAAATTCGCTTTCATATGTTTGGGCACGGTGGAGTAATGGACAGTGTCTCTGTTTTTGAGGAATCTGAGAGCCCTGTTCAAATTCCAGTCAAATCCATTACATGCTAATACCCTTGCGAAAGATATGAATCTCTTTATGGGTAAAGAGCAAAGACAGACTGATCTGCCGCAGACACACAGACATCCTCTATTTTATCTACATTGCTTAATGAGTTTGATAGGTTTCCGTGTGAGTATAAATAAGTCTTTCATCCATTTCACTTCGGTTGATTTTTTTTCACTTTGAAGTATTTTGACGTTCCTGGAGGAAAAGTAATTTTTGTTTTTTTAATTTTAGATTTTCTTTTGTTTTTCTGATTTCTCAATGTTTATTTTCATTATGGTTTAAATATTTAGGTTGACAGGTTGAATATGTAATTTTCCTTAATTTTTCATCGTCCGGCCCGCGACCTGTCATTATAACACGATCCGGTCCGTGGGGTCGAATGAGTTGCCCACCCCTGGCCTACTGGGTCTTAAGCTCACCCCAGACCTCAAGGGGAACTCGGACATACGATCGATCGCTAAAGATGCTGGAAAAATGGTCGGTTTCCTGTACCGCTCCAGTAAGTACCTGACTCCTCCTGCTGTCCTTTACCTTTACAGGAGCCAAATCGGACCGGAAATGGAATACTGTTGCCATATATGGCAGAAGTTACCCAGTGTTCACTTTCCAGTCTCGATAGTGTCCAAAAGCGTCTCCGTGTTCGTGTGGGTGATGAATTATTTTCATTTTCCACCCTACGACCCTTCTCCCATAGACAAAACAAGATAAACCTCTCGCTGCTCTGTCGCTGTTTCCTTGGAAAGTGCTCAGACGAACTACACTCCCCAGCTCCACCAGTCCTACCCTTCCTGGTTAAGACAGCCATGCCACGCCCTTTGAAGCGAACCACATTCATTATCTTCGTATTCCATTGGTGAGATGTAAGTTCCACTTGAGCAGCATCTTCTCACGAATCTTTGTGGAACCGACTCCCAAGATGATGCTTTCCTGATCACTGCAATCTTAACCTGTTCAAGTCTAGAGTTAACAATTATCTTCCCCTTCTATCCGCATAAATATTGCCTCTTTCTCTGTAAATTTCTACTTCGAGTGGCTTCCGGGTCTTGTAAAAGGTGAACGTCATTGTAAAAAAAAAGCAGCCATATAATCGACTTTCGCCTACTTATACTAACGCAGACATTCACCTACAGTGGGCTATAATAAATTTTTCTGTGAGGTTTAGGGCACCAATTTACCATTTTCACCCTATCGGTAAATCTCTAAACTTAATATTTTATATCAGTAAGTATTAAGAGTGAAAAACGCAGAAGGACGTGTACCTATGTTTCATAGACTACGCAAAGGCATTCGACAAAGTACGCCACAAGAATCTGATGGAACTTCTCAGCAAGCTTGATATTACCGAGAAAGATATTAGAATAATCAAGAATCTATACAGGCAGCAAACAGCATGCATACGGATAGGGAACGAGTTCAGTGAATATACAAAAATAGAAAGGGGCGTAAGTCAAGGATGCGTCTTCTCACCCGACCTGTTCAACCTATACAGCGAGGCAATTCTGAGAGAATTGGAAACCCTACCAGGATTTAGCATTGATGGCCACAATCTTAACAACATAAGATATGCAGATGACATAGCAGACACGGAAAAGTAATTACAAAATCTCCTACGGAAGGTAGCGACGGAGAGTGTGAAGAAGGGACTAAGCATAAACTACAAGAAGACAGAATGCATGGTCATCAGTAAAAGGATGAGCCCGTAATGCGATTTGCAGGTCGGAAACACTAGAATCAAGCAGACTCATCAATTTGAATATCTGGGAAACGCTTTGACAGAGGCGACACTGAGATCCATAGACGTATTGGAATGGCCAAGGACGCATTCCAAAAGCTGGGCAGAGTATTGCAAGACACGATGATTTCTTTGGTAACAACGAAAAGAATACTGAACTTTTACGTGACATCTGTCCTTCTTTACGGCAGCGAATGTTAGACAATTTCCTCAATGAAGAAGAAGAGACTCGTGGCGACAGAGATGTGGTTCTACAGAAGGATGCTAAGGATATCATGGACCGAGCATGTGAGCAACGATTAGGTCCCAGAGAGGATGCAAACAAGGAGGAGGCTTATACTTAATATCAGGAAGAGGCAGCTGAAGTTTCTGGGACACATAATGAGGAAGGAGAGCCTGGAGAATCTGATACTCACGGGTCGAATAGAGGGAAAGAGAGACAAGGGAAAAAGAACATGGTCTGGGTTAGGTAACAAAGAGAAATAACTTGGTGAAGCTTCAAGGGATAGAGAGAGGTGGAGAGCCTGAAAGGACATGGCACATAAAAGAAAAAAGTATTAAATGATCAACTTTTGAATTTATATTCGCCATATCTGTTTGTACAATAAATATACAAAGAATATTTAGATACCAGCGTCGCTCCGATAAGGAATTGCAGGATTTTATTTTTAATCCGACATTTTATCTAAATTTTTGTTCGTTATTTCTGTATATACACGTGTTCGCCATGTTTTTTTATTTATTTATTTTGAGTAGTATGAATTCACTTATAATCATAACACTAAAGAAAGGTTTTATGAATTTAGGAGTAGGGAATCCTACCTCTAATATCAAGGATTCATCATTATTTAAACTATTTCGATTTGAGGTCATGAATTAACATCTCTCGGCTTCAGTCACATTGTATACTGATTCGACAATATTTTGCCAGCCTTCTCTGTCTTCTGGGAGTTTGTGAATTCGTTTCAGATCTTCCTTGATTGTAAACGTCTCCAAAGGAAAAGTCGGATCTTTCTGTCTTGTTCTTTGAAGGTCTCGGTTCAGCGTTGTGACTATAGTGGTTCTTGGATGACCTCTGAACTTTATGAAGTCCGTCTTTTCAAAGTGAAACTTCATGGCTTTGTAAGCTGGGCATTCTGGGTCCATTCTATTTGTTGATATTCGTATGTTTTTTGTTTTTTTCTTGAACAGTGAGCTGTATTGCAGGCACATTGTCTGATACTTTCCAACATCGATGTAAATAATTCCACCATTTACTGTTGACAAGTCCGTTTCCATAATGTTTGCATTCTGTCCCAAAATATTTCAGCTGGTGTTTGTTTTTGCCGAGGTTACCGTTCAGACCAGGTCCAGTTTTTCTTTTTCGGAATATTGTCTTTCTCAGTATGCAATGTCTTAAATAAGTATTCGTATCAAAGATTACATATTTTATATATCCCTCATTATTATAAATGTTATATTTCGTGACTAGACGTATTTCAGTAGACATCCCTGTCTTTTTTTTTTAATTAACAGTGAAATTGACATCTACTGGGCGAACTAGAGTCTTATTAAAGGGAATATACATCACAACATTTTTAATAAGACTTTCGATTACCCAAGCCGATAGATGTCAATTTCTCTGTTACAAAGCAGAGACGTCTACTCAAATACGAGTATCCACGAAATATAACGTTTTTAGTAATAAGAAATAAAATCGGATAAAAAAATCCATTAATTTGTTTTAATATTTTTCACTCAATACAAGGCCCGAAAGCCGCTCAAGGTAGATAGTTACTGAGTGAGATTGCTGTATGGACACAAGAGAAGGAAGTAAGTGTAAATGATTACTAGGATAGATAATGTTTGACCCTAGAATTGAAGAAGTTAAGATTGTCGTGATCAAGGAAACACTTTCTTGGGAGTCTTTTCCACACAGTAGCGGTTCTAGAGAAGAAACTATCTAAATGGAACTTTATTTTAACCAATGTATTATCAAGGAAATGAGAATGATTGCATCTTATTCATTCGAGCATGGCTGGCCTTTGCTGTAAAAGGTTAAACTGATGGAACGAATGAGTGTAGTCCCTCAGAACATTTGCCATGGAAATAACGATAAAGTAACAATAAGTTTGGGAATTTTCGACTGTAAATAAGAGACTGTAGGGCTGAAAAATAATTCATTGCCCACAGGGCCGCGTAAACGCTTTTGAATTCTGTCAAAGCTGGAAAGAGGAGACTGGGCAGCTCCGGCCAAGATGTGGCAGCAATAATCCATTTTTTGGTCTGATCTGACACTTATAAAGATAGAGCATGGTAAAAGGAGATTTATCAATTGATTGATTGATTTTTCTGTTTAACGGCATATCAAAACCTTTATGGGTCATTTAATGCTGAGATTTAAATTTCTTGGGAGCTTGAAAGTAATGAAAATGTTATTCTACTTTCGCAACTGAATACATGGTAGATGATACTCAGCTTTTGTGCATATATATGTTTGTATGGACATAATTATTAGAGGCGATGATATGTGTGTTTTATATTGTAGCTTTGTTGAAGTTATATTTTGGAATGCAGTTTGATTTCTTTAAGAAATTGTAGGATATAATATGGATTAAAGTCATGAAAGTGTTTATGTTGGTTGTTTCGTAATATTTTAAATGAATTTAAATGAAGTCGCTACAATTTGTTAGTATGCCTGTATTTTTAATCATTTTACTATAAATAGGTATTGTTGGTAATGTTTTTAATATAAAAATGTATTGCTGGTAATTTTATTATAAAAATGTATTTTTATACTTTCATAGTGTTTTGTTTTTGTTTGGAGGTTCACTATTTACCCATAGCTGGGACCCTAACAGGTGCTACCACCATGTGTCTGGGTGGATCTAGGAACAACAGCAATTAAGAAGTAGTTCCACGCTCTGGAGCGGTACAGGCACACATGCACACACAGGCAGACACACATACATATATGTGAATGCGTGCACGTGTAACTTTTGCTTTTTAAGATTTGAAAATTCAAATATAAGATAAATATATTGTTATATACCGTACCTATGAAAACTAATGGGTATGTACCAATCCTCATAAATACGTTGGACACTATTGTTAGGGGTTTAATATGCTAAGTAGTCCACCACTAGCAGTGGTTTACCTACTTCACGCCGCTGGCGAGTATTGTATATTATTGATGTTATAAAGATACAGTTATGTACCATGCGTGATACACGATTACGCGATCATGTTTCTTTCGATACATGACTGACAAGGCAGATTTTTTCCCGCAGTAGGTTGCCATTTCTTTCTGCAGTAGAGCAGTTGCCATCCAAGCCTATAGAACCCGGTCTGTCATGTTATTTGCCCATACCTGGAGGAGAGAAGAAGAGGGTTCATACCTTTCCCAAGGGTATTAGTACGTAAGTGAATCTAACGGATTCAATTGGAATTACCATTTCATTTCCAATCTCCGTTTTGGTTACTCCTCATTCAGTAACCTTTTCTGGGTTACAACATATATATATAAATAAACTATATATAAATAATATATATAAACTAAATATATATATATATATATATATATATATATATATATATATATATATATAATGTCCAAATATATTATTTATGCGCGGTACTTTTTGGAAAGCGCTCAATATTAGCGATAGAACTAACATATTTAGTTGTATGGTCACACATTTATATCCATACAAATGAGTATATAAACTATATATATATATATATATATATATATATATATTAATGTTAGTGGTCAATATACACACATATATATATATATATATATATATATATATATTTTTCAAGAGGATAGAATCCAGGTAGAGCTCAATGTCCATTTCAGACCAAGAATATAATATAAAAGGCTCAAACAATAATATTCCATCGTTATAATTTATTACATTGGTATCGTAGATCTGATGAATATGATCGTGATTACGATTCCAATGTAATAAACTATAACCATGGAATATTAGTGTTTGAATATATATATATATATATATATATATATATATATATATATATATATATATATATATTAAATCATTTCATCCCAAGCAAAGCAGGAATGCCACTAGCACCCTGGGGTTAACAGAGAATGAGAGTTAGAGAAAAGGCTGGGCATAGGGGAGATTGAGGAAAGGATAAAAGATGAACGGGAATAAAGACAAATGGAAAAAATTTCTTTACCAACGCGTTTCGTCCTCTGATTGACTTTATCAAGATAAATATAAGGATTTTGTCTTGCAGCAAGTATTTATAAACAGAAGTCAAAATGTCATTAGGTTTTCCAATTTTTTAAATTGAAGTACGCTTATATATATATATATATATATATACTTCGGGGGTGTCAACATGGTGTAATGGTTAGCAACAGAGTGATGAGTTCGGTCATATATGTATATTTTGTAAGCATGTCATTATTGAGGCATATGTTGTTAAAGACTACGGAACTTTTCCGTTTAATAATCTTTCTTTCTTTTTTTCTTTTTCTTGCTTTCTCGCAAGTTTTTTTTTTATATATATATATATTTGGGTCTAAGTTGTTGAAAAAAGATCTTAGTCGATGGTGTTTTGCCGAGCACTGTCGGTTATTGTCAACCGTCATTATGGCTGTATCTTTCGATCTGAAGTAGATTGTTTATTATTTTTTAAAGATATTTTGGATATTTAAGCAGTGTTGTTGGATTAGTTCATTAGCATTTGGGAAGATGTTGGTATTTATATTTTGGAAGATTAGTTATTAACTATGTTTAAGAGGTTTCTGTCAGTATTAAATGTTATTTTATTTATGTTCGGTTTTTGGTTTTTAATTATGATGGCTTCAGGAATTTGTAAGCGTTTTTTGTATTTGTTTTTTTAGAGGATTTTGATATTGTTGATTAGGATTTTTCTTATTTCGGAGGATTTGAATCTGTTATTAGTGGTACAGTATACTGCTATAAAGTGATTTTTTTATTTTTTTATATTGGTTTATATTTTTTATATATAAATATATATCATTTATAAATATAAACTATATATGTCCAGTTCCTTGTACCACGGTGATAGTCCAAGAAGTCCAATAAAGAAGAACTCGAACACAGATATGGAATAACACAGATATATTACAAACAGGAATATATACAGAGAAGTAGAAAGTGTTAGTACGAACAATCAGGTTTAGTAGTAATTGTCTGAAGGCGACTCTGTTTCGGACTGCCTCTGACTCGACTGACTGACTCGCTTGCTCTGACTGACTGACAGACTCCTGACGGACTTCACTCCAGACTTCATGCTGAACAGTATTTAGTCACCCCACCACGAGGGCATCATGTGGCACAAGGTCAGTTTAACGTGGGATCTCCGAGCCCGTGGCCTCGGCCAAAAATATGCACTTTGAACCCGTATAAAAGGGTTCAGGTTCGGTTTACCTCCTCGAAAGAGACTCCGCCCTTCGGCGTAGCCTCGTTCGGGTTCCTCCCCGCCCGAAGGCAGAGAGTTCAACCGATCAGGCGGTCAGCCAGTCGCTCGACTACGGACTGAACTCCCTGCTTCCTCTTAAAGCGCAGTATTTATTACGTATGGAATAGCCCATTATGTTATTATGGGTAAGGTCCCATAACAATATATATAAACTAAAACTTGAAGAGGACGTGAGAAGTGAAAACAAGGTCCTTTGATATTCTCACCCTCTGAGATGAAAAGCACAACGTAGCAGAGGAGTGTAGGGTCGTGAAGCAGACAAATGCCAGCTAGATCGAGTGTAACCGTGCTCATCAACACGATACCAGCGACAACCCGGCAACGCCTTAACGAGGGAGGAGTCAGCTAGATGGTAACCACGGTGGTCTGAAGGAACCTGAAAAGCAAGACTGGGGCGCAGGGTTACATTATAAAAATGTTGCAATAATTTTGTTAAAACTGTTTCGTTATTTAGGAATTTTAATTTAAAACATGTTGATGTCAGTTTTCAACATTAAACCTATCTAAACTCATTAGTCTGATCGATAATTAATAGAATTGTTAATTAGTAAATGAATGATTTGCTGTACTCAAAGAATCAATTAATAATTTGCTTTAAAAAAATTATGGCATTAATTAAAATGCCAAGAAATTATTACACTTTATGTCAATATTTACTTTCATTCGCAAATGTATTTTAAGTCTTATAACGGTAATAGTATTATTAGCCGTTTCCTTATAAGGAAACATTCGACTTTCATTGTCCGAGCAGCAAGTGCTCCTCGAGTTAACTCTTTTCTTCATTCCCTGACCATCAGAGAAGAATTAAGGTGTAGTATCTGTTCTCCTTATCTCTAATTGTAAAGGTAATAATAGCCGTTTCCTTATAAGGAAACATTTGGCATTAATTGAACGAGCACCAAGTGCTACTAGAGTTTATGCTTTTCTTCGTTCCCTGGCCATCAGACAAGGATCAAAGTGTAGTATCTATTCTCGTCTTCTTTAATGGTAACCGTAATATTAGCCGTTTCCTTATAAGGAAACATTCGGCATTCTTTCACAGAGCAGATAGCGCCACTCTCGGTTGAAATTTATAAAATCCTTCTCTTAAAACAATTTTTCAGGAAAATAGGTTTCTCCAATGTTACAACTCCGTTATTTCCCTTTCAGTATTAATGGAGGTTTCCTTCCTAACCTTTTGTTTAATGTTGTGTGGAGTATCAACATCTTGATTGTAATTATTTTCCCTTCGAGTTACATGTGATATCCATTTTAGTTGTTGCTGTTGTTAAATTGTGTGGTTACTTAAACGTTCTCTTTAGTGGATACTCGTATTTGTGTAGAAGCTTCATTTCAAACAGTATTTGTTTCGTCTACCGGCCTAAATATTCGAGAAATTATAGTAGAGAAAAAAGTGCGCGCTCCGGCAGGATGGGAAGCTGTATTTTTCCAGAATTATACAATATCAAACTTTCCTCGCAAAATTATTACTCATAAAATGGGGGAATATTTACAAGCAATAACTACAAAAATACGAGGTCTAATCAAAAAGTATCATAACTGGTGCTATAAAAAAAAAAAAGTACAGCACATATCAATTCAGCATTTAATCTCCTTCGAAGTAGTCCTTTTCCGAAGCCACACACTTTATCCAACGTTGTTTCCATTGACGGAAGCATTTCTGGAACTCGTTATTTTTTTTATTTTTTGGCAAAGCGAGCAACTACCTCGTCGTATTTTCTTGCATTGTTTCGATGTCTTAAAATCTTGTTCCTTTCAAGTAGAATTTGATTTTTGAAAAGGAAAAAATCGCTGGGGAATATGATTGTTATCGGACCTGAAGAATGTTGTACTTGGCCCAAAACTGCTGCACAAGTCATAGCCACTGATGGAAACTTTGTGGTGTGGTGAGACGACCACACTCTACACACTTTCCTTCCAAGCACTGCTATAAACAAAGGAAGCGGCCGCGAACGTTATGTCAGTGCGCATGCCCGACAGATTTCAAGGTCAGTCTGAGGCTTCACTCTGCGTACTCGCTTCGTTACCATAGCAACATTCCCGATACTTTTTTGTCAGACATTGTAAAAGCAATGGAAAAGCTGAACGATATAGGCAAAGTTTTACAGCTTGATACTTCAAACGTCAATTTTTAAATGCAGAGCATCCCTGTATCGTTAATGTTTTGATGTAGACTATAATCATTGTATTTCATTCCCAAGCTTTTATCTATTTTTTTTTTAATATATTTTGTCGGAAAAGGCCATATCCTTTTATTTTGAAAAGTGAATCGTTCATAATTCTCCTGTTACAACCCCATTTTTTTTCATTCTTGTTTCTTTTACTTCGCTGCCTCAAATTCTCCCCATCACTTGTTCTACTCCTCCTCATCCTCCTCCTCCTCCATTCACATTTCTTCTCCTCTTCTTTCTATTCCTGTCTTCTCCCCACCACCATTATCATTTTTATTTATCAATTTTTTTTTACTTTCGCTTCTTTCTCATCGCCTTACGTCACCTTTTTTCTTTCCTATCTGAATTTATACTTCTCCTCCTCCTCCTAATACTACTACCTTCTCCTTCCAGCATATTATTTCCCTACAACTCTCTCCCGCCTTCTACTTTCCTATTCTTTCACCCCCTCCTTCTTCTCCTCATCCTCTTTCTACAATTCCATCACTCCTCCTCGCTTACTATTCCTTCTACTCCTCTTGCTACAACCCTCTCTTCCATCCATTCTTCTTATTCTTTCTCCGCCTCCTTCCTATAACTCTTTCACATGCTCCCTTCCTATTCTTTCTCTTCCCTTCATCTTTCAATTCTTTCCCTCTCCTTCTCTTCTATTCTTTCGCTTCTTCCTCTTCCTACAACTTCCTCCCCCTTTCCTATTCTTTCTCTTCCTCCTATTACTACAACTCTCCTGTATCCTTCTTTTCTACTCTTTCCTTTGCTCTTTTTCCTGCTTTTCTATTTTCTTCCCCTCCTCTTCCTACAACACTCTCCCGCTTGCTTCTTTCCTATTATTTCGCCTCTTCCTCTTCCTACAACTCTCTCCCGCCTCCTCATTTTCTAATCTTTCTCCTCCTACTTCTCTTTCTACAACCCTCTATCCTTCCTCCCTTTCTATTTGTTTTTATCCTCTTCCTACAAGTTGAAATCCTAAAAAAAATGGCAGATAGGCAAGCAAACGTTTAGATCAATGACTTCACTCAATCAATTCGATTTTAATGAAGCAGAAAAGAAAAAACAAACACTGACTCGAAATAATATCCAAGATTTTTTGCATTGATCTTTGCCATTTAAGGTCATTTGCCATTTGAAATCAGCTGAACGAACGGTTTCAAAGTTCAAAAAAGAAAAATCTTTATACTTAGACAGGAGAGGATTTCTTTCTATTAAAAAGTAAAAGAAAAACCAAAACTAAAATAGAAAAAAGAAACAGTCAAACGAAAATTAAAATTAAAAAAAAAAAGATAATCCCCCGCAACAAAATTGATATTAACCACTGGTTGACGAAATATCTTCTAAGAAATGTTCTTTGTGATTCTTCAGGGCGAGAGAGAACATAGCTTCCCATGAATTCTTATTCCTTGTAACACGAAATGGCAAACTTGGAGCTTCGTGCCCGTCAAAACACATAGTGTCAAACGGAAAATATTTCCCATGACACGGCTACTATTTTAACTACCTTTACTTCTTGGCAACGTTTATTGCTTTAAAAAGCGATAATTAGAATTGCAATAAAATTTAGGAGGAGTAATAGATACCAGCTCAGATTGAGGAATCGGAGAGCAGAGTTCGAATTCCAGTCGAATCCATTACATTCACTTATGTGCTAATACCCTTGGGAAAGGTATGAATCCTCTTCTTCTCCTTGCAGCTACGGGTAAATAGCAGAACAGACCGGATGGCAACTGGTCTACCGCAAAAAGAAATGGCAACCTACTGCGGGAGAAAACATCTGCCTCGTCAGTCATGTATCAAAAGATACATGATCGCCTAAGCGTGTATCACGCATGGCACATAACTGGCTGAATAAAACCTAAACATATGATGAGAATGAATTTATACAGTTTTTTTTTTGTTCTTGAGAATTTACAACAAAACTATTAAACACTATTTACATATATTAGATTATTTATTTACAGGAATATTTTTTTTATATTTACAACATTGTAAAAATTAAAACAATTAAAACTAATGCAATTCATCATTTACCAATTTATTAAGAAATAAATATGAAAACAGTTCATAAATTTAAAAACATTATTAAAATGTGCACCAACTATAAGGAAATCCTTATTATTTACCATTTTATAAAGTTCGAATCAATTGAAAATTAACCGATGTTCTGTTAACCATTCCAATAAAAAATGTAATAAATAAATGCTATCTATTATTTTTGTTGTCTGTTCTCAAGAACAAAGAAAATGTACAAAATTTGCTTTCATCATATGTTTAGGTTTTATTACAATTCTAAGCATCGCTTTTTAAAAAAAAAACATTGCCGAGGAGTGAAGGTAGTTAAAATAATAGTGGCGTGAAGGAAAAAACCGTCCTTTTGATACTCCTTTTTTTTGCGTTTACGAAGGTTCATGTTTGACCACGAAGCAATGTTTGGCCCATTCTATACCTCCTTGTTCATGTTCCGCCATCTATTTAAACAAACTCGTTCGACATATTACTCTCTTCTTGCCTATTCCTTCAATATGACCTGTGAGCGTCAGATTCTCCGAACCTCCTTTCCTCATTTCTACTTCCTCTTTCTGATCCGAAGCAAAATTGTCCTTTTCGTTCCAATTTTCCTTAAAACTTTTTCCTTGCGCTTCGTCTTCCCCAGACGAGGCTATGTCGAAGGGCAGAGTCTCGAATCGGGGAACAGCTACCGTTTTATGCAGGATCTACGATGAATTTTGGGCCGAGCCTACGAACCCCACATTAAATTCGGCCTTGTGCCACATCTGACCCCGTTTTATACGTGGTCTACGAGGAATTTTTGGCCAAGCCTACGAGCTGGGATGCCCCACAATTCGGCCTTGTGCACAATTCGGCCTTGTGCCACATCTGACCGCGTGGGACGGTTGGTAGATATCCTGCAGTTGAAGATTCGTCTCCAGCTGCGCTGGTCAAACTCTGTGCCTCCGGGCAGAGAGGATCTCCAAACGAGGCTGTGCCGAAGGGCACAGTTTCGTTTCAGGAAACAGCTACCCGACCCCGTTTTATACGTGGTCCACGAGAAATTTTTGGCCAAGCCTACGGGCTGGGATGCCCCACAATTCGGCCTGGTGCACAATTCGGCCTTGTGCCACATCTGACCGCGTGGGGCGGTTGGTCGATATCCTGCAATTGGAGATTCACTGTGGAATTCACTTGACTCACTTCTAGCAATTGACTACTACTTCTACGCGCCGCTATCGAATCTTATGTGTTGTTCTTGTCCTAAGTATTATCGTTCATTACAAACCTTCGTTTGATTATTCTATTCAGTAACCTTCACTAGGTTAAAACTGTTATGCACTGTTTTCCTCTGTTCCTCTTACTTCAATGTGTCCTTTGAGTGTTAAATTTTCTAAACCCTCTTTCCTCATTGTGTGTCCTAAAAAATTTTCTTTTTCTTTTAATTTTCCGTAGAATTTCATCATTACTCACATGTTCTATCTGTGGTATTTTCAGCATCCTTTTGTAGAGCCATATTTCTGTTGCTTCAAGTCTCTTCTTCATCTGTGAGGAGATTGTCCAGCACTCACTGCCATATAGGTGAACTGATATTGCATAGCAGTTCACATATTTTTTTTTGTAATTAGAGACAAATCGAATTTCAAATCTAATATACAATTATATTAGAGGCAATATGAAAAGCTCCTTTCGAAATAAAAGCTTCTAATTCGGATTTCAAGAGATTCAGCAGACAAAATCCGGATAAGATGATTGAGTTTGGAAGGAAACGTCCTTCTCATATTTATTGATCAATCAGAATGACTCTAAAAGTCAGTTTATCTGATCCAAGGTGTAGCAAAAATACCTCACACCCCGAACTGCGACCAGTCATGACGTAGGGATGCAACATCGAAGAGGCACCATGTCTTTGAGAGAATATTGAGCCTCAAACTCACACCCGAGCTCAAGTGGAACTCTTATACACGATCCATTGCTAAAGATGCAGGTAAAATGATCGGCTCCTAACAGGTAGATCCCTGAATGTAGTTATTAACAGTCAGTCCTCCAAGGCACTGGCGCTCGACGCAGGCTCCTCTCAGAAGTCACTTCTTGGACCAAGCCTCTTTCTGATTTACATAAATGATCTGCCTCCGATCATTTGTAACATCTGTACCGATGATACGACTATATATGGCACACATCTAAAACTCTTGACAATCAGAGATTGACAACTGACATCTTTTCCGATCTAACCCTAACTTCCCCGTGGAAAAAAAAAACTGGCTGATTACATTCAATATCTCGGAAACCGAACTGATTACATTCATTCACCGCCGATCAGAGTCTGAACTCCCGCCAATGATGGTGAACAGATATCACCTCTCGGAGTGTTATGGAGTATTTTCACAGTGGAGGCTTGTAGTTGTACTAAATCGGTCCTAAAATAGTTCGACGTACAAAACGTTAGGAACTTGATATAATAGGTATTACGCAGAGTAATCTTGTTGTGGTCGCTGACAACTTTCGTATTCGACTAACTGTCGTCCGACACCGACGCTATTTAGCAACTGCCCCATGCAGTCACATGTGGCACAAGGCCGAATTTAATGTGGGGTTCCCAAGCCCGTAGGCTCGGCCAAAAAATCCCCGTAGGTAGGGGTAACGGCAAGTGTAGATTGTGGTCGGGGTAACTGTAAGTGTAGATTGTGGTAGGAGTAACGGCAAGTGTAGATTGTGGTAAGAGTAACGGCAAGTGTAGAGTGTTGTAGGGGTAACTGTAAGTGTAGATTGTGGTAAGAGTAACGGCAAGTGTAGAGTGTTGTAGGGGTATCTGTAAGTATAGATTGTGGTAAGAGTAACGGCAAGTGTAGAGTGTTGTAGGGGTATCTGTAAGTATAGATTGTGGTAAGAGTAACGGCAAGTGTAGAGTGTTGTAGGGGTATCTGTAAGTATAGATTGTGGTAAGAGTAACGGCAAGTGTAGAGTGTTGTAGGGGTATCTGTAAGTATAGATTGTGGTAAGAGTAACGGCAAGTGTAGACTGTGGTAGGGGTATCTGTAAGTATAGATTGTGGTAAGGGTAACGGCAAGTGTAGACTGTGGTAGGGATAACTGCGAGTATATATTGTGGTAGGAGTAACGGCAAGTGTAGATTGTTGTAGGGGTAACTGTAAGTGTAGATTGTGGTAGGGGTAACGGCAAGGGTAGATTGTGGTCGGGGTAACTGTAAGTGTAGATTGTGGTAGGGGTAACTGTAAGTGTAGATTATTGTAGTGGTAACGGCAAGTGTAGATTGTGGTAGGGGTAACGGCAAGTGTAGATTGTTGTAGGGGTAACGGCAAGTGTAACGAAAAGTGCATATGGGGTTGTTAATTGAACAAAAACACAAATGGATGTGTGTCTCAACTAGCCGTTTAAAGATCGAATTCGAGAAAAGTCGAACGCTGTGGATGGTTAGCGAGGAAAACTCATTCAGGGTACTGTAATAACCTACCGAAAACACAGTACCCATTCATGAGATATTATAGATTGTGGTAGTAAGCTGAAAATATCTCCCCACCGTTTTTTCAGCCGCTGTTGTCGTCGTCGGCAACCGCTCGCACCCTAGCATCGGGATCGTCATCCTCTTCTTATTCCCTTTTTTCCCCTCTGGTAGCGGAGATGACTGTAAAGACCCAGCTGACTCCTGAAGAGTCGTTAGCAGGAATCACAGAGGAATGTGGGCGGTGGAAACGTTCGTTTTTCAATATTCATTTTTTATTAGAATTTGAGGGAAAAGAAAGTATAGGAGGCGTGTCTGAAAAGTTAAGGGACTGGTGTCACAAACAATTTATTTCAAATTCCAAACGACAAACTCCATGGTTTCCCCTTCAAAGTAAGCCATCTCGAGTCTTATACACTTTTGCATCCTTCTCTGTCACGTTTCTATGCACTGCTGGAAGAATTCTTCTTGGATGCCCCTCAGCTCCGCCATTACGATGGCCGCCACGCCTTCAAAATGGGTCCCCTTGGTAATCCCCTTCAACTTGGTGAAAAGAATAAAGTAATGCGGAGCAAAATCAGATGAATAGGGGAGTTGTTCCAGCACGACGATGTTCTTCTTGGTTAGGAACAGCCGGATGCTCAGATCGTTGTTGTGAGCATGCGCATTGTCGTGATGAAGCAGCCATGATTTGTCCTGCCATAACTCTAACATGTGAAAAATATGCAATGGCTACAGAAAGCTAAGGTTACAGTTATACAGGGTGCGTGGAAAGTAACTAGGTCTTAAAAATTGCTTATAGAATTTTCAGTATTACTAAAGTCATGACGAAAATATTTTTTTCAGACAGACGTCACTATTAGGGATTTATTTATATGCAAGAGCTAAAACCTTAAGACTGCGACCGCAGAATGGAATATGGAGAGTTAATGTTAGGTTGGGGTGAAGATGGCCGGAATTATTTAAAAACATCCTCTGGAGTGACGAGGCTGTATTCCATGTGGATGGTTTCATCAATCGTCACAACTACCATTACCGGGCGTCGTATGATAACTCTTCGACGGTTGAGAGGATTCAGACTCGACCAAAAGTGACCGTGTGGTACGCAATGATGGCAACAAGAGTCGTCGGCCAATATCTTCTGCGTGGCATCATGAATACGGACCGCTATCTTCAGATGGTCGAATATTACATGTGGTGCACGATGTCTGGCTGAGATAATATTGGCGACCTGATATTACATTGCATATCCGTATACGACAGTGGTGATATACCAGAAGTAAGTAGGTCTATTTTCATAGCACTGCATAAGAAGCCAGGTGCAGAGAAAAGTGAACTCCATCGGACAACCACTCTAATGAGCCACATAACAAAACTTATCATCCGAATTCTAACGAATAGAGCGCGTAGCAGAATTAGACCTGAAATAGGACAATAACACTGATATCATGAATACGGACTGCTATCTTCAGATGGTCGAATATTACGTATAGCCCACGGTGTCTGGCTGGGATAACATTGGTGACCTGATATTCATGTAGGATGGTACACCAGCCCATTATGCTCTTACTGTGCGTGCGTAGTTAGACCAACATTTTCCAGGGCCGTGGATGGGACGACGCGGATCCCTTGAATAGCCTCCAAGAAGTCCAGATCTCAATCCTTGTTATTTCTACCTGTGGGATTATGCAAAAGAGGAGGTTTACAAGACAAAACCTCGCCCACTGGACATAGAGACACGGATCCAGGAGTTTCTCAATGATATCCCAGACGATGTCTTTCAGAAGGTTGTTCATTCCATCCCCGGCCGTTTGAAGAATCTGTTTGACGCCACCAGTGCTAACGTTGAAACATGAAGATTTGCTTTTATTTTCCCACTAGCAGCATGACCCGGCGTTGCCCATGCTTGATTCAAAAATCGTACGACTCATACAGCAATCGCTATCACTTGACTTAAAATATTTTTGCCCTTCCTTGCCTTTAAAGGAGTGCACTTTGCCGTGCTGATGTTGATACATGCCTTACTTCTTGTCTATCTCACACTGCGAATTTTTTCTAAGCTCTATACTAAACATTAAATCTGTAACGAAAAAAGAACTAAACAAAATGAATACAAAACGATCAGCTTTAAAAAAGGACTCGTAACTGGAAAAACCGAATGAAAAAAAGAATGTTAACAACAGATACTTTTTCACACCCAACCCAGTTCTTCGGAATCAGAATTAACGTTGAGTTTAAGCAAGCGAATGAGCCAATTGGATTAAAGTGCCATGCAGATTTAAATTTTTCCCACTTGTGACGAATGCAGCTATCGATTTTTTGTTGCATGCTAGCATGCTAGTTAACATTCGTGTCAGTCAGCTGTTGGCTATCACGCTGGCCAATAGAATCTTCCTGCTTATTCGTGGCAGCCAGCTATTGGCTCTCACACTGGCCAGTAGAAAATGGCCGCAAGCTACATGAAAACTGCCGTAGAAGCATGAAAAAATCGAATATTTCCACTATCGATGGGAGTTGGGAAATGCAAAGTCGGTCTTGGCCTTCTTGCTAACTTGGAGCATGTGCATGTAAATTTTGGTGCAAAGTCGTCGAAAATTGCGGCCGTGCATTCGTTACACACACACACACACACACACACACACACATCCTGCCTTTTATAGATAAAGATGTAATAAGAACATATGTGTTTCAATAAATTTGTAATAGGAATATGGATTTTATTACCAAATTTTTAATTACTTAATTTTCACCTACCCTGTATGATCTCAAGATATCATGTTATATGATAACATGACCTGCTTATCCCTTTTTCGTCCATAGCTCACACAGGACATCCAGTCCAGTTATTCTCAGACAGACCTCGTATGCTAACTGAATTTATTTAATAAATTCAATACATTTCAAAATACGACTATGGAGTCGTCTTATACGCCCAGTCACCTTGCACGTCAACATATACTATACTTCAAAGATTTTGTATCATCTGTCAAAAATAATTATTTCAGCTGTTATTGACACCAGAACTTTTGTCTTCTCGTTATTTTTTGTTCACGCGTTGTTTGAATTGAATTTTTCACTCCTTTTTGTTTTTACTTCATTATCACGAGGCTATATTTTTGTTGGGTGAAGACAATTTATCTGGAGTCAGAAAAAAAGTGACTGTCAACTCCATCACACGTCTAGAGTATTCTCAGTACAATTCCGCAGAAATACCTCTCCGCTGACTCAAATCAAGTCTTTTTAAATCTGGTTGTAAATTCGTGACTGAAGCCAGTTGGTAGGCACTGACAAACGCAGTGTCCACCATGATTGCCTCGGAATGGCTGACAAGATATATATTTTTGTCTACGTTTCTGTCAGATAATTTAATAGCGCTTCCAGACAATTCGTAGACGGTAATGAAGACAGTGAAATTAATGATTGTCCTGGAACGAAAATTCATTTTATATATATATATCTAGATAGATAGATAGATAGATAGATAGATAGATAGATAGATAGATAGATAGAGAACAGCTGGAGATAGATAGATAGATAGATAGATAGATAGATAGATAGATAGATAGATAGATAGATAGATATGAAAAAACTGAGATAGATAGATAGATAGATAGATAGATAGATAGATAGATAGAAGTCTTGAAATATAAACAGTATAGGATAGATAGATAGATAGATAGATAGATAGATAGATAGATAGATATTACTTTAGCAGTGAAATGTTTGTGCTTATTTAACGTTCGTTTTAAAACAAAAATTTGGGAAGTCAATCGGCAACATAGATAGGACACATACACTCACGTAACATAAGGCAAGACTTCATTGGAAGTTGATTTCGCATTTGACAAGATGTGCATGCCTCAAGCTATTTCTAACTTCCACCTAAATTATCTTAACAGAAAAACAAGAATATTACGTAGCCTACACATACGAAGGTTATGGGGAACTGTCCCCGCTTTTTCTGCCAAGAGAGTTCTCTTAATTCTCGATAGGTGGCGTAGTAATAAGCAGTATAAAAAGAAATGGACTCAAACCTTCTTTCTCTCTCTTTCTCTGTATTTTATTCTATTTATTTATTTATTTATTTATTTTTAGCTCTCGTCAAACACAAGATCAGTGACAAAATGCGATTTGAAAACTTAACCATCGAGCAAACCAACTTTTAATCTCAACCGAACCGCGCCCTGTCGGCTGGGACTTCAGAATACGCTGACTGCACCTCTGCAGAGGGGTAAGACCCCCCCCCAAATGAGGCGTCCTGGGTAAGATGATAAACTACATCCGCGTCCAGGGTAAGACGATAAACTACGTCCAACAGCAAGGCCTCTGATCAAGAGGTTTTGAGGAGCATGGAACCAACTCTTGCTGTTGTTCCCAGGTCCACCCTGACCCGAGGTGGTAGCACCTGTTATGGCCAAAATGGGGAATAGGGAAAACGGTGGTCTTCTTCTATCTTAAATTTAAACTTAGCTAGTCACAAACACTGACCCGAACATACCACAATATTCCTAACACATTCTTACTTACCTTTCTTACTACATCCACCATAATACCTCATTGTCTCTATGAAAATACATTGAGTCAATTGCTTCGTCCACCGCAAGGAAAGTTGGCTCCCTGTGCCGCGCCAGGAAATTTTTCTCCCCAGAATCGATACTCCAGATCTACAAATCAACAATTCGCTTTTGCATGGAGTATTGCTGCCATACGTGGTTTGGAGCCCCTTCTGTTTGCCTCGGGGTTCTTGATAAGATCCAGAGGCGGATATGCAATATAATTGGCCCTGTTCTGGCATCTCGTCTACAGTCGCTCTCTCACAGATGCGCCGTCGCCTCTCTCTGTCTGTTTTACAAATACTTTCATGGCAATTGCTCCGAGGAGCTGCATTCGCTGGTTCCCAGACTTCATGAGTTCAAACGCTCGACGAGGCTGGCATCCTGCTCTCACCCCTTCACTGTCGAAACTCCTAAATGTAGCCGTCTCTTCTACTTCAATAGTTTCATGTCTCGCACCTCTCGCCTGTGGAACTCCCTTCCCTATTCCAGTTTCCCTGCGAGCTATAATCTCCAGCTATTCGAATGTAATATCAATCGACATCTCCAGTTGCCTTGATCTATCCACTACCCTTCTCCTCATCCTTTCTTCTATCACTCCGATCTGATCTTGCTCCAAATTTTCTGTAACCCCTTGCGTCCTAGTGGCTTCCCGCCTTGCTTGGGGTGAAACGCTTTAAAAATATATATATATATATACAATTCATTGTCTGGGTGGAGATAAAACAACAATTCAAAAAACTAGCCTCAATAAGTATTTAACAATATGAATACAAATCTATTTACAAGAAGCTAAACAAAATTATGTTAGTAATAAAAAAACCATCACAGTCCCTAAAACTGTGGCAGAAACATCACTGGACGAAATCAATGTGGGACTTTAATAATCTGAAACATTCATTCATCCCAAGCATTCACTCAAACACACACTCATTCAAACACAACAACAAATACGAAAACACTCACACGAAACGAAAAGTACCCAGCATGCACCAGAGAATTGACATCACTGACCACCTAACGAAGAAGGGCTGGGGAATTAAACGAAAAAAAACAGGGACACAAATAAAAGGGGGGTCAATGAGCATACATCTCCTAGCTAAGTTACCGAGGAGAAGAGCGATATTTATTCTGTTTTCTACAGAAATGTGGCACAAGGCCGTAGGGGGGGATTGGGAAAAGGACGGTCTTCTTCTGTCTTAACTATAACTTAGCTAGCCGCAAGCACTGACCCAATCATACGAACAATATTCCTCACACCAAAACAACACATTCATTCATACCTTTCTTACTACAACCACCATAATACCTCTTTGTTTCTATGAAAATACTAACTAGTCCCCATATTTACAATTCATTGTCTGTGAGGGGAGGAGAATAAAAACAACAATTCTAAAAACTAGCCCCAATGAGTATTTACAATATGAATACAAAAACTATTTACAAGAAACTAAAGAAAAATAAGATTAGTAATAAAAAACCCCACAATCACTAAATGTGACAACAACATCGGTTCAATGGCCGAAATCAATGCGGGACTATAATAGTATAAAACATTTATTCATCCCAAGCACTCACACTGACATGCACTCATCCAGACACAACAACAAATACGAAAAATAGCACTCACGGGAAACGAAAGGCGCCCCACATCCACCAGCAAACTGACATCACTGACCACTTAACGAGGGAGAGGATGGGGAATTAAACTTAAAGAAAAATAGGGGCAGAAATAAAAGGGGCCAATGAATATACATACCCTAGCTAAGTTAACTGAAAAAACAAACTAAAACATCAAAAAAAAAAAAAAGGAAGCCATGTTATGTTGGTGGGAAAGTGACTGAATTCGAGATGCCAGGTCAGGACCGATAACGTCACAGACCGTTGTTGGATTTTGTCGAGAATCTCGAGTAATATAACAGGAGCACAAGACCAAATATGGCAGTAATATTCAATAAATGTGAAAGGTGGATTCTGACAAAAATATTTTCTGGGACGATCCAGTGAGCCAACACCTGCCAATTGATTCAAGTGAGCCAACCTTCCTAGCAGCACACCTGCCAATTGATTCAATATAATCATTGCAGCCATTATCCTGGTGAAACCTTACTTTGCCGTTTCTGAGAAAAGGTGCATGATCTGGCCTGATCAGTAGTTGAACAAAACCAGTACACTAAAACCCTCGGTCACGATGACTTATAACGTCCTGCTAGCACAACCATCAACAGCTCCCGAACTGTTTCTTCTACATAGTTTTACTCGCATGGCTTAGGTCAACCGACTGTTGAACTTTGAAGCACTTCCCAGCAATTCTGGGGGCGTCTCTCTAGGTTGGTATTATCAGCAAGTCACCCTCTTTTTTTAAAACTATATTTTCACCCAATACAAGGCTCAAGAGTGACTCGAGGTAGTGGGCGACTGAATGAAAACGTAAGAAGAGGAAGTAAGTGCAGATTATGAAGATATCTAGGAAAGATAACGTTTGATCAAGAATTGAAGAGGTTAAGAGAGTAGAGATCAGGGAAGCATCCCCTCGGGAGTCTGTTCCACAAAAAAAGCGGTTCTCGAGAAGAAGCTGTCTGTGGCAAGACGTGTCTTAGTTATAAAAATATGAACCGGTGGAACTAAGGAATAGAGCTTGTCTGAACATTTGCCGTGGAAATAGCGACAGACTTGCGGCGTTTTAGGGACTGTTGGGTGGAAAATAACTCATTACCCACAAGGCCGAACACTGGAAAGTGAGGATCGGGTAATTGCTGCTCAGATATAGCAGCAATGCTTCCATTTTTGGTTTGATCCGACTCTTGTGAAGATAGAGCAGGCAGAAGGTGTCAAGTGCTTTCTGCAGCTGTACAAGGAAGTAACCATTTTTTGCGGGCATCTTTAGCGATGGATCGTATGTATGAGTTCCACTTGAAGTGTGGAGCGAACTTGAGTCCCAGTAGACACCCAAAGCACGGTGCCTCATTGAGAGTATTCAATGTTATAAGGCAGTTTTTCTCCCAAATATAAGACCTAAGAGCCACTCAAGGTAGAGGCATTCTAAATAAGGTTGTTGTAACGGCGAACATAAGCGGGAAAGAGGTGTGTGTTATGAGGATATGTAAGATAGATAACGGTTAACCTTAGACTAGAAGAAGATAAGATTGTAGTGATCGGGGAAGCATCCTCTCAGAAGTTTGTTCCACAAGGCAACAGTCTATGAAGAAGAAGTTGTCTGAATGGAACTTCATCCTTACCAATGGAATATGAAGGATATGAGGATGTATATCAGTGTATGTTGAAGGTACGTTCTGGAGCGGCACAAAGAGCCAATCATATTTCTGGCATTTTTAGCGATCGATCATATAGAGGACTTCCACTTGAGGTCTGGGGTGAGTTTGAGTTCCAGTAGGCGTTCCAGGCAAAGAGTCTCGTTAAGAGAACAACTGTTCATTACGACTGAAGAAAACTCAGGGTCTACTCTGCAATGCTGAAACGTTACCAGCTAAGTTTTGGGAGTATTGGATGCTAGAAGCCAGTTTTTGTCCCAAATATAAGACCTAAGAGCCATATGTAGGATAGATAACGGTTGACCTTAGACTAGAAGAAGATAAGATTGTAGTGATCGGAGAAGCATCCTCTCAGAACTTTGTTCCACGACGCAACAGTTCTAAAGAAGCTGTCTGAATGGAACTTCATCCTTACCAATGGAATATAAAGAAAATGGAGATGAGTTGACTCAGTGTATGTGTCATGGCGGGTTTTAGCTGAACTGATGGAACTCAGGAAAGTAGTTCGCCCGAACATCTGTCACGAAAGTAGCGAGAGAGTAGCGAGAGGCTGGTAACGGGAAAGTTGTTTGTCGGTTGGAAAATAATTCATCGCCTACAAGGACGTGTAAAGTCTGTTTTAAATCTCTCAAGGATGAAAAGTAAGGATTGGCATGTCTATCGTAGCTCCATTTTTAACTGATCTGGTTTTCGTAAAGATAAAGAATGATAGAAGGAATTAAATATTTTCTGGAGCGATACAGGGAACCGACCTTCTTCTGGCATCTTTACCGATGGATCGTATATACGTTCCACTTGAAGTCTGAGGTGAGCTTGAGTCCTGATAAACGTTCAAAATAAAGAGCCTCATTGAGAGCACAACCGGTCATCTTAATAGAAATTTTCGGTGATTAATATGCATATTCCAATTACGGGCATTGACAAGGAAGGAAATTATGTTGAAAAAAAATAAATATTCATTATCGTTTTGTATACATATGTGTTGTGAGACCGTAACATACCTACAACATGGACTCTTCCAGGACTATATAAAGTATGCGATATAACACTCTATGAGAACAGGAGGAAAGAGAGAGAAAGAGAGAGTATTCTAATACCGTAGTATCAGCCGCGTACGACTACCAATATTGGACACTAGCACATAGTAAGCTCCGCTTACACTTACACTATCTTTGTAATCTTTTTGTTTAATATATCTTTCTTACCTCTAATCCGTGTTCTGTGTTTTACTTCTGTGATCTCGACTTTGGGCCCACATCAATATGTTGCGTTGCAGTTCAGACAAGACACCAGGTTTGTCGACAGGGTTTAGCTTCTTCTAGTCAAAAGCTTGTGGCTTAAAAATAACCCTTCGGCAAAATCGTTACCCACGAGTAAAAAAACAAAAAAATTTCTAGCATTAAACGAGATTTTATTCTTGGGTTGTAACCGACTGCTGTTAGCGATCGAAGTTGAGATGAGGCGTAGGTGACGGGAGAGGTGAACAGTCTAACGGGTGTCTTCCCTGTCCGGTCGTTCTGCGAGACCCGTTTCGTCTATTTGTGAAACTTTTCGCGGATACTGGTTAGTTTTATAGATAGCATTGCTCTTTGTCCTGACGTCTTCGGCTAAAAAAACAGTTTATCTTTATTCAGTGACTTTTCTTTGTCTGGGCCCGCTTGTATAGCCCATTTCATGAAACTGATGACCATCGGTCGAAAATAAATGTCCGAATCCATTTTTGTGACAGATCCATCAGTGTGCTATTTAACAAAATCTTAGCAGACTGACATAGCTACACAAATACCGTAATCTTGTGTATAAGACGCAGCTGTTTTCATCCGGAATCATGTACAAAAGTCTACTGTGTCTTATACATTAGTCATGAACGCAATCTCGATTTTTCCAGGATTCAAAATGGACGGAATCGATTCTAGTTGGATTTATTTGTTTACCAGAAAGATAATATTTATCTAATAACGTATTGCAACAAAGGGAAATAAATCTTTCATCATGTTATTTTTTTATTTTAATCAATTCACCCCCAAAAAGGCGATAACGCCACTAAGGTGCAAAGGACTACATGGAGCGAAAGTATAGCCCGATCCTAAACAGAAAAATAGAATAAACCTCTACTCCTGTTCAAAAGAACGGAGAGGATTTTGAACCGGACGATAGGCGAATCTGCCTGCACCTATTGAGAAAAGAAAATGTAAATAAAAGTTTAGATTGTTAAGCAGAGATGTTAGAATTATTGAATTGAAGTAGAAACCTGAAACTCACTTCTAAAGACGAAACAAGAGATAAAACAGTGCTCCTGTTCAAAAAACCAGGGAGGAGTGTGAACCGGACAATAGACGAACATGTTTTCTCTTATTAAGTAAAGAAAACATAAATAGTAAATAAAATGTCAGAGTTTAGGCAGAAATATTGTTGCTATGGTCAGTCAGTTAAATGCCATATATGATACATTTGTAAGAAAACTATCGGTATTGTTGCTATGGTCAGTCAGTTAAATGCCATATATGATACACTTGGAACTTTCGATACTTGACTGGCAAGTCAGTTTTTTCCCGCAGTAGGTTGCCATTTCTTTCTGGTTGTCAACCAAGGCTAAAGAATCCGGTCAGTCCTGCTATTCAACCCATAGCTGTGGGGAGAAGACATAGATTCCTACCTTTCCCAAGGTTATTTGTGCGTAAGTGAATCTAAATAACCCGAATGGTATTCGAACTCTGCTCGACCCGATATCCATTACACCACAATTGTAACTGGGCTAAAGTACGAGCCGCTTGGCAAATGTTGATCTTGCACACTGTCTTGCATATAACATCCTCTACCGCTTCTGTTGTTTACAGCAGTGCTTGAAAAGAATGAATTCCACAGAGATTCCATCAATGGCCGTGTCTTGTGCAGTAGTTTTATGCCAAGAATAACATTCCCCGAGTCCGATAACCACAATATTCCCCATATCTCACCCCTTTTGACATTTTCTTTCCAAAAATCCAATCCCACTTAAATGGAACAAGATTTCAAGGCGTTGTCTGGGCAATGCGACGAGACAGTTGCTTGTTATCCCAAAAATAAGAAATCCAGGAATGATTCTATCAGTGGAAACGATGCTGGATAAAATGTGTGGCTCCAGAAGGCGACTACTTCGAAGGAGATTAAATGCAGATTTTATGTGTTGTAGTTTTCTTTTTATGCATTTTTTTCTTTTTTTTTTTTTTTTTTTTTTTTTTTGATCAGTACTTGTATGTGTGAATGATAATTATTTGGCCAATCTTTTCCTTAATTTCCTTAGTGGAAGTAATTACTTTCGTAAATAAAATAACACATTATTATTATTATTATTATTATTATTATTAATCTTTTTATTCTTATTCGTGTTATTCTTATACTTGTTATATTCTTATTCTTATCATTGTTACTATTCGTATTATTCCTATTCTTTTTATTTTTATTCTTATTCTTACTATTCTTTTATTCTTATTCTTCTTTTTATTCGTATTTTTCTCATTCTTATTCTTATTCTTTTTATTCTTATCTTTCTTATTCTTATTCTTTGTTCTGTTATCCTTATTCTTTTTTAATCTTTTCTTTTATTCTTATTCTTATTCTGTTATCCTTATTATTTTTCTCATTTTTATTATTCTTCTTATTCTTATTCATATTATTATTATTATTCTTATTCTTTTTTATTCTTATTCTTATTCTTTTTAGTCTTATTCTTTTTATTCTCATTTTATTATTCTTCTTATTCTTATTCATATTATTGTTATTAATCTTATTCTTTTATTCTTATTCTTATTCTTTTATTCTTATTCTTTTTATTCTCATTTTTTATTATTCTTCTTATTCTTATTCATATTATTGTTATTAATCTTATTCTTTTATTCTTATTCTTATTCTTTTTTTATTCTTATTCTTTTTATTCTCATTTTATTATTCTTCTTATTCTTATTCATATTATTGTTATTAATCTTATTCTTTTATTCTTATTCTTATTCTGTTATCCTTATTCTTTTTATTATCATTTTTTATTATTATTCTTATTCTTATTCATATTATTGTTATTATTATTATTCTTTTATTCTTATTCTTATTCTGTTATCCTTATTCTTTTTATTCTCATTTTTTATTATTCTTCTTATTCTTATTCATATTATTGTTATTATTCTTATTCTTTTATTCTTATTCTTTTTTATTCTCATTTTTATTATTATTCTTATTCTTATTCATATTATTGTTATTAATCTTATTCTTTTATTCTTATTCTTATTTTTTTATTCTTATTCTTTTTATTCTCATTTTTATTATTCTTCTTATTCTTATTCATATTATTGTTATTAATCTTATTCTTCTTATTCTTTTATTCTTATTCTTATTATTCTTTTATTCATTCATTCAATGAGGAACTATATGGAAGGGTCTACTTTATGTGACGTTCAAGAAGAGCAAACACAGATCGGCTGTCCACGTCTCTCGTCTCAGTGACAACAGGTGAATAATTAGAGAAACAGAGTGAACACCAAGGCAGTAGAAAATAACTAGACGGCGTGGACAAAGGCAAGATAAAGCGACGATCTAACCCGATACCTCGGCCCCACATGGCCCAGTGATTCCAGAGATAGGAAGTGGTGAAGGTCATCCAGGTAAGGGTTCCTCCGACAGGAGGGAGAAGGCCCTGTATTTGCATTCGGCTTTGGCTTTCTGTGACGTTCCTTAGATTTATGCATGAAAGTGTATTAACACGAATTCTTGCAATGTCGACGCCAATGCCTTGATTGTGTCGGTAATTAGTATCTTGGGAAAATCTAATCTGGACGATGTTTACGCGTTTGTAGGTATTCCTTGCAACTCTAAATCAACAGGCCTAGAAACGAGATTTACGTTGGACATATTCGTGTCTAGTAATTTCAAACGTGCCAAGAAGTGTCGGCAATTTCTTACTCCGACTAGAATGTCTCTCTATCAACCGTGTACATTCGAGTATAGTGCGAGATTTTCTGACCGGTTTTTATGTAAAAACGAATAATAGCACTATACAAAGGTAATTTTTCGGTGAAATAGAAAATAAATCTATTAATTCTTTATCTATATAAGGTATTTGTTGGTTTTAAGCGACATGCATAGACGTGGTGTAATGGTTAGCAAGCTTGTCTTGGTAGATCAGTTACTACTGAAAAGTGAGTTCGATTCTCACTGGATGCCACATACTTTCGGCCTTGTGCCACATCTAAGCTATGCTTAGAAAATCATACCGCGTAAATCCCTGCTTGAAGGGATTTCGCATTATTTATCATCTCTCAGTTGCGTCTCTGTCCTTGGACAGAGTGCACTCAGGGGCTTCTCTGTCCAAAGGACAGAGGGGCAACTGAGGAAAATTATACTTAAGAGTTGCCCAGCCCTGGGGAACAGCTGACCGAGGCCGCGCCCTCCCATTGCACAAGAGGGAAGGATCGGTGCTCGCACCGAGGCCAGCGCAACCGACGGTTGCCGGGGCTGAGGGGAATTTTGTCCCTGCCCGAGTCTACGCGCTTGGGTCCCCACATTAATCCGACCTTGTGTCACATCTCATTCTCTTGGGGGAATGAGTAAACACCGCATAGGGTATGAGGTTTTGCTCTTCCTGTAGCCACAAAAGGGAAACAAACTCAGGCTATATAGCAGGCAGGCCCAGAGTAAAGTGGCTACCGTAGTCAGGCAGAAAACAAAATTACGGTATCTAAATATTCGTATCAGATATTTTACAGTAAGTGGGAGAAAGCCTCGCTATTTTGGGGTAGCTTTGTACAAAAAAGAATGAAGACTATTTATTTACTATAAAATATGTACGGGGTGATACCCAGTACAGCAATATTTGACTACGGTAGGCCTAGAGGAATTGCTCGCAAACTGGGATCGCATTATACACGAACTAAATAAAAAAAAATGAGATTTTTATTTAAAAAAAAGTCAACGGTCGTCCTATATATGAAGTAGGCTAATATACGAGTATATATTATAAGCTAATAAAATCTGACACCGGTATTTAACGATAGAAGAGGTCTATTATACTGTAGTGTAAATAAATGCATCGCTAATGACTTTACAATGGAGAGGCATTGAAAATCAGGAAGAAAGATTGGCAGCAGTCAGGATTTAATGCCAAATTGACAGAGGAAGGATATGCATTTATTTAATATTGAGACGAGTAATTGCAAAAAGGTTGCAACTGAAATAATCATAACGAGGTGGATTTAATTTCGTGTGATTGGCTAACAATTAGCATTTTAAAGGCTTACTGTCAATCTTTGTCTAAATATGTCATCAAAGTGTATTGCTAGCCTTAAGCCAGACTAATTAAATATTTATAAATCGCTGTGACAGATTAATATGATCTTGTGACAAACAAAGCAAATCTTAATAACTCACTTAGGTCTTTTCTTCTATTGTGGTGGCACGGAGCAAGCGAAGGACCGGATGTTAACCCTCAGAGGTCTAAATAGCAAATGACCAATACTGGTCTTTACGCACCCGGCTCCACGCAGAATTTCCGGTGGAAAATAAAAAGAAATAAAAAGAATAATAAACAATTTCCACCAATAAAATGGCTCCGCGACATACCCAACAGTTTGCTTCAGCAGACTGACTCTGAGCCGATGGGCACAAATAAATAGAGCGACAAATTCACTTCTGTGTAGAAAAAGCTTTGAAGTACCGTCAGAGAATGTCGCTACGCTTTCCTCACCCATCACCAGACGCCTCCAGCCTTCCTTCACCACCGGAGATACCGAATGACTCCTACCAACACATTGACCTCACCTTTCATCTCCTGTGACCAGCACGCCTTAAACTTAAGTATTAACAAAGTGACTCTTATATTCCTTTAATAATCAATTTCTCTTATATGAATGAACATTTTTATAACGGACTTTTGTGCGTGTGAATCAAGAAAATTGTACTATTCATTGATGTTGTATTTTAATACAAATTGTTCTGATATACCCTTCTCTTTCGTATGTTATTTTGTTTATGTATGGTGACCTCAAATTGATTGCTTGTTGAACCTTTAGGCCAAACTAGCGGCTGTCCCGAAGGACTGCTACTACTACCTACCTTCTGATAAAGCAACAAGTAACAACGAATCCACTCCCCTCCAACACCATACTATAATCTTTTGCCAGACTATGTTTTGCCCAGGGTAAAGGAGCTACCATAGACAAAATTACGGTATCTAAATCATCGTATCAGTTATTTAAGGTAAATGTTTTTCTCGCCATTTTGGAGTAGCTTTGTACAAAAAAAAGAATGAAGGCTATTTATTTGCTATAAAATATGTCCAGGGTGATGCCTAGTACTGCAATATTTGACTATTTTAGGCCAACTAGTATTGCTCAGAAGCTGGGGTCGCAGTATACGTAATCTATATGAAAGAATTAAGTTTTTACAAAAAAAATCAGGGGTCGCTTAATACATGAAGTATTATTATACACGAGGATATATAATATCTATTTATCTATCTTTTCATACGCCCGCACGCATGAGCAGACACAACCGTACGTTCGCACATACTAAACCACAAAGATAAGGATACTAGTCTGAATAACCTAGTACAACCAGCAGTACCCATGAAAATGTCACAGTCTTGGTATTTGGAATTTCTGATGAATCATAATTACTAAGTTAATGATTAAATAAGTTCCTTGTGAGTTCTACGACGATAAAATGGCCCCTATTGTATCGGTAAAATAATTGAGCTTACCAACTTTAACAAAATATTGCAATAAGAGGGTAAAAATAAATTGACAAGGTTTTCCATTTCACTGAAGCAGACGACAAACGGTTGGGAGTGTTATCGCCACATCTATTTCCACTTTCTTTATTTCTTCTTTTAAGATTATCTATGCTTTCTTTTTCTCACTAAGACCAGTGTCAGTGATATATCTGTTTTATTCTCTTCCCCCTCCACTCTGCAAAATGCTTCCGACATCCTCTCTCTCTCTCTCTCACTCTCTCTCTCTCTCTCTCATACACACACACACGCGCGCGCGCACAAAGCCGTAAAATCTGTCTACCTGTCTCTCTTTCTCCTCTTCTCTACAAAAACTTCCCATCTTCTCTATAAATCTTCTCACTCTCTCTAACTTTCTTTCTTTCTATCTCTCTCTCTCTTTTTCTTTCTCTCTCAAAGTCATACAATATGTCTACTTGCTTCTCTTTCTCCTTTATATATATATATATATATATATATATATATATATATATAGAGAGAGAGAGAGAGAGAGAGAGATAATTTTCTTAAAATATATAGATAGATTTCCTAATTATATATATATATATATATATATATATGTAATTAGGAAAATCTATGAAAACTGGGGAAACGATTTCCTGAGGCGTTTAACACTTCCTCAGACATAATAATTCTTACGTTGATGTGATTTACATCTGCGCATGAATTAGAGTAGCCGTTGAAATTATATATATATATATATATATATATATATATATATATATATATATATAGTCAATTGCTAATACCTCCTGACGAATAGACGGACGGTTCCGTCTGCAAAACTCTGGAGTCGGGATACTGACGGTGACATCAATCAGCTAATTGAGAAACATTTTACTTGTATTAATATATATATATATATATATATGTGTGTGTGTGTGTGTGTGTGTGTGTTATAAGACATTTTTATGTTTATACGTTCTTTTTATAGACACAAATATTTAAGTAAATGCTCTGTTTTTTTATAATAAGCAGTATTAATGACATTTACCGGCCAGAACGTCCGAGAATTTTTCATAGAAAATATGCGTCCTCTGAAAGGAATCGAACCTGTATCCTATACGGAACCCTCATATAGCCTGACGTGCTTTTACCGATTTAGCCACAGAGGAGCGTTTCGGTTAGCAAGGTCGATTTTACTGTTTTTAAACTACAATTTTCCCTGATTTTCTCACGTACATTCATATCTGCTCGATGCGTATCCAAATGTAAACAAATAATGTCACACATTATGAAATGGACAAAGTCCGACAATTATTTTAAGACATTTTTTATGTTTAAAATGTCTAAAAATGATTGTCTGACTTTGTCCATTTCATAATGTGTGATGTCATTTGTTTACATTTGGATACGCATCGAGCAGAAATGAAGGTGGGCGAGCGCGTGTGTATGTGTCTGCGTACCTCAATGGGTGTACGGACATGCATGTATGTTTGCGTTAGCATGAGTGACACCACGACGTCGATTCCCCCCACTTCCATAATAACAGCAATACACGCAATCTACATAAATCCAATTTTTTTAAATCAGTTTATCTGACGATCGCAAAAGCGTGAAACCCAGAGTCACAAACTCACATCAATCCAACTAAATATGTTAGCTCTATCTCTGATATTGAGCGCTTTCTAATAAGTACCGCGCATATAATATATAAATACTAATATATATATCACACACACACACACACATATATATATATATATATATATATATATATATATATATATATATATTATATAAATGGACGAGGTCCGACAATTTATTTATTAAAGACATTTTTATTTATGTTTAACGTTGTTATTTTATAGATACAAGTATTTAAGCAAATGCTCTGTTTATGATAAACAATTTATTTATTAAAGACATTTTTATTTATGTTTAACGTTGTTATTTCATAGATACAAGTATTTAAGCAAATGCTCTGTTTATGATAAACAGTATTAAATAACAGTGTTATTTAATACTGTTTATCATAAACAGAACATTTGCTTAAATACTTGTATCTATAAAATAACGACGTTAAACATAAATAAAAATGTCTTTAATAAATATATAATATATATATATATATATATATATATATATATATATATTATATATTTATATACACACACACTTTTCACGTATATAATATATATATATATCAACGTAAATATATACTATAATTGAAAGAATAGAAAAGTTCAGAGCAGATAACATTAGAAAGATTTTAGAGTTCCATGAAAATAAGTGGATACAACGCCTAAAAAATACACTATCCAGCCGGGCTAAATCATGAATTTAACAATATAGATAGTTTTAATATATAACAGTACAAATCAAAACCTACCCACATTTCTCACCCAAAAGACAGACATTCACTTATACACACCCACATGAACTTACACATATATATATTTACTCAAAATTTAAGAACCAAATAACACACACACACACACACACACACACACACACACAACACACACACACACACACACAAACGAAACACAATTTGGATATTAACAAAAAATATCAAACTGACCAGGGAATTCTTTCAAGCATAGCGATCCAGTTCTTCTCAAATAACAACTCTAAAAGAGACTTTTTGACCAACACAATGGAATGTTAAAAATTCATGTTAAAAAAGATAAAAAAATAAAAAAACAAATGAAAACATTAAGCAAAGTTCATTTTCCATCAAGACATTCATTTCTTTATTTAATACATCACCAGCAAGCAAAAAATTTTTTCTCCTGATGAAAAAAGCATTACCGAAACTTCCTCGAGGAATCTAAATGAAATAATAATAATAAAAATAGAAAGAATATTAATCTACAACCTAGTTCTGTCTGAAGATTTTAATTTTTTAATATTTTTAATTGTTCAATTTATATATATATATATATATGCCATTGTATCCTGTACATTTTCTTTTCTTTTTTTTCTGTTCGCAAAATGTTCAAAATTTTACAATGTTGTCACGACAAAGAAAAAGACAAAATTCCTCAATTTTTGAAAAATTGTAACCGAATATTGATCAACAGGATTTTTTGTCAGCAGTTATATGTTGTAAATCGATCAATCAACTGTTCATCCAATTTGTTGGTTAGTTTCACTGGAAGTATTCCAATGTTTTTTAATTAAAATTTTGAAAACTTGGATAAATGAATGTTAAAGATGCTGGTATATATACAAATAATGTAATTATTTTCCAAAAGTCCAATATCAAGAAATATTTCAGACTTTTCTGGTCTGTTACGCCATCAGTGATTGCAATTTCGTTAATAGTTATAAGATCTTAAAATTGATAACAAAAATATTTAAAAGAACTTATTAATATTATGCAACCACAATGGGTTGGAACAAAACACTATGATTCCGATATTCTTATCAGGGTATTTGAATATTTTGTTACATCTTGTTTATTATATAACAGACCTGAGAATGATTTTAAGTTACCCAGTGAGAGAGCGTCCTGGGTATGACGATAAACTACATTCGCGTCTTGGGTAAGACGATAAACTACGTCAGGATGACAAGGCCTCTGATAATCCACGTTTTTTCTCTGATCTTTGCCAACTATACGTTTTTTTCAAAAAATATTACCAGCTTCATTTATTTTTTGAAGAATTCCGTTGCCTAAAAACGTTTTAGAAAAAATAATATTACCGGCTATATTTTTTTTTTTTTTTTTTTTTTTTAAAAAATAAATTACCTTGTAACATACATTTTTGAAGAATTAATATTACCATGTTCACGTTTTTGAAAAATAATTTGCCAGCTATTTATTTTTTGAAGAAATTGTTCTCATCATTATACGTTTTTCCGAAAAACCTAATATTACCAGCTGTACGTTTTGAAGAAATAATATTACCAAATTGAAAAAATAATTATTACCATTTTCCACGTTTTGAATAATTAATATCACCATATTGATACATTTTGGAAAAATAATCATTAAACACCTATTGATTTTTCAGGAAAAAAAGAACAACAGAAATACGTTTTTTGACAAAGCAAAAATATTTACCAAAGGAAAAAAAAAAAAGAGGAAAAATATCATTCATTAAAAATGACCCATTCATACTCTGATGTCGTCAAAATCAAAACAAACCAAACAGTAGAACAAGATTATTAACAGGAATTGGCATCAAAACAACAAAATTAGATGATTAATTTTCTTGGTGATATTTTTTTTTTCTTTATTTAATGAAGTGTATGTCAAAATTGCTCTGCAACATCATGGAGGTCCCTAATTTAGATATATTTAAAATTTCTAAGATTACAAACATTCAAAGTTTAATATCACAGTTGAACAATTTTGCATGGCACACCCTGATATATATATATATAAATATTTATATATATATATATATATATCATATAAAATTCATTTTTAAGGTTTTACATGGCAAGTATTGATATCAGGGCAAAATGTTTGCATGGCAAGTATTGATATCACGGACAAAATTCTTAATTAAAAATGATCCCCGCTGAAATTTTTTTATCTGAAAAAATCTTAAACTCAAACAATTAAATGGTTAAGCAACTGCATTTGTGTGCGACATCAACAGGACCCGTCCTGGGTAAGACGTTAAATTACATCCGACAGTAAGAACCTTTGATCAGGAGGTTTTGAGGAGCGTGGAACTACCTCTTAATTCGCTTTCATTTACGACTGACCCAGGGAACCAGCACCTGTCAGGGTCCCAGCTATTACCAAAAAGTATTTACAAAAAGGATCAAAACACGGCGAAATTATAAAAATAGGTTTAAATAACAGCAGTACATTTTTGTAAAAAATATTCCCAGCAGTACATTTTGGAAAAAAAAAATGTTACCGACAACACATTTTTTAAAAACAAATATTACCAGCAATACATTTTTGGAAAAAAATATTACCAGAAGTAAAAATCTTGTCGGCATTAAATAACCCATTGATGTTGATATACCGTAAAACAAAACAAAACAAACCAATATATACTGAAATAGATAGATAGATAGATAGATATACAAAAATATTACCAGCAATAAAAATCTTGTGGACATTAAATAACCCATTGAGGTTGATATGCCGTAAAACAAAACAAACCAAACCAATATATACTGAAAATATATTTTTTCAAAAACTTTCCCGTACTTTTTAATAAACCTTGGATAAATAAAAATGCCTTGTACTTTTTGATTATGTCGATCTTCTTAAAAATATTCAGAATAATTGGATTACTGAACCTATTTCCAAATTACAGTTTTATTCTGAAGGCAAAAATCTTGGCCTGTTCATAAAAATTGTAAACCATTTTTTGTGTATGAAGAACTCAATTTGTTAAGCTGTCGAAGCTAATTTACCCAAAACCTGTTGATCGACATGTTTCCGATTGTTTGAAAGATTTTGTGATCAAACTATAGCCGCCATTAAAATACACCCAGTATCAAACAGTTACATTGAAAAAGTCTTGAAATTTTGGAAAATTATCTCTGTCAAAGAAATATATGCTGACACTAAGAAAAATATCAGATTTAGATGATGAACATCTGTTATTTCTTTCTAATTTTGGAAAAATGACAAAAAGAATATGAGGCAAGCAAGGAAAAAATGAAATCATTAGCAAGAGATAGTAGTTTAGGATTAAACATACATCTTTTTTTTTCCTGAGAGCCGCCCTTAAACAGTAACCACTGTTTACCATTTTTTCCAGTCCTCAGGGTCTTAGGACGACGTTTATATAAAGGCTAACTCTGCGCTGGTCAATCTGACGTTTTCATCGCTGGTTTTTGGAACATTGTCCGATTCCACCAACTTGACAGCCCCATTTCTATACAAATGTATTTTTATACGTTCATATTTTTCTTCAGGGTTCACTATTTTTGCTCACTGTGTGGACCCTAACAGGTGCTACCCCGGGTCAGGGGTTTTAGTGGATGTCATTATCTCCTGTTAATTCTCCTCTCCAAGTTCTCCAACAGTTATTGAACTCCACTTGGGGTCCTCTGGATCTAATCTACGCCTTTATCTACAGGACCCAAAAACAACAACATTCAAACTACCAGAAAAGGGGTGGAGGACATTCAGATGGGTCCCTAACAGGAGATAACTGTTTTTCCTGTAAAACATGGCGCATAAAACTAGAACAGTCTATATAAGCCTGCGAAATAAAGGGTTATATATACATCCCAACCACCTGAAGAAATGTAGAGCGTACAACGTATGAAACAGTGTAATCAATATGACATATAAAGATGAGGACAATAGTCCAAATAATGTAAATAGTTAATAATAAATCGTCTATAAAATAAAATACAGTGTGACGGTTACACCCTGGCCCAGGGTCGGATCCTTTGGTTACGGCGCCAACGGTGACGTCGCTCCTCCTGGTCGCTCCTCCTGGGTCCAAGCGTGCCGCCCCAACCCCTTGGTCAGATGATCACCAGCCTCGCCTTTCCCGACTCGCTTCCAATACCTGGTCACTAAAGCAACTGTACCGATCTCCGGTCTGTCTACCCACGCTGTGTTTAGATCTTAGACAGACGGGACCAGCAGGGATTGGGGCCGATACAAGTTGAGTCCGACGGGGTGGCAAAACACAAATAAAAGAGAAAATAAACTCACGAGACAAAAAAAAGATTGCTGATGAAAAAAATGGGTAACAACCTTTTATATCTTAATGTCCGTTACATAAAAACAAAATTGTTCTCATTTCCCAACCCGCTCTGTGGACTATGGCACCAAGCTTCTATCACACAACCTAAAGATTTCGAATTGCCTACTCTTTAGAATTGTGTATGTCGGAGTGTGGTTTGGTTCGACACTGGGGCTAATTTCTATCGATCATTCGCAGTTGATTCTTCTCTTCGACTTGAGTTGTATTTCTTCTTCTTCGTCGACTTAGGCTGGAAGTTCTCTTGTCTTCGACTTGGGCTGGAAGGATCTCTTGCCGCAACTCAGCCGCAACTCTCTGTCGTCCGAGGTGATCTCTTCTCGCTGCCGTCCGGGGCTGAACTCTGCCGTAACTCTGCCACAACTCTCGGCGTCCTTCGAGCAATCTCCTTCTTGTCTGCCTGCAATTCTTCGGCCTGTCTGGCCTGCAGCTCTTCTTCTTATCTTCGACTTGGCTGTAACTTCTCTGAGGCTTGCGAGCAATCTTCTTCTTCTTCGATTTGGGCTGGAAGGATTTCTTGTCTGAGGATTCTCTTGCCCGCAAAGGGGCGAGTGAATCGGGCCTGATGCCCGCGTTCAGGCTCTATCCCTGCCCGCGGTCCAGCTGCAACTCTCAACTCAACTGATTTCTGTCGACTGGGGTCCTGCTTTTATTGACGCCGCAACAAACTGGGGTGGGTCTGTCGGCGTCAGGGTTTTCTCAATAACTCCAAAAGTCGCATTATTTTTGATTTCCCATTATCGCTATTGTTTTCATCCCTACTTCCTCACAGTGCCCTTTGTGGGAGGTGCACCCATCTCTCTTAGTCTCTCGTATGTCAGGTGACCGTTTTTCGACCAATGGTTCCTGATCGGGCATTTCTTTCTCTTCTTTTCTGCAGATCACGTGACCGTTTCCGACCAATTGTTATTGATCGAGCATCCTTTCTCCTCCTTTCGGGCGGGGTTACATCGTTCTTGTTTTTAAAAAAACAAAATCCAATTTTGCCTTTTCTGCACGTACGAAAAATGACAATCTTGGCTTTCTCTCACCTGGGCTCTGTCAACCAGCCCGCCGCTAATTAGATGTGACTTCAGGGAAGAATATTGGCGCTATCTGTGAACTGAGACAATCGTTTTTTTTCACCTCTTGTTTTTGTCAGACCCGACAGTCAGAAAATCTTAATTATCTACATTGAAAATGTTCCCACTTTATTATCGTAGGTTTCTAATTCTTAATAGGTCAGGATCTGTATATAGTTCCACCGGTCACTCCCCTCAACCCAAAAAAAGACACTTTTTCTCCGATTAAAAATTTCGTTTCTATTGTTCTAAAAAATTTCCTTTTACTCCAAATTGATAATGAGTCTTTCTACGCAAAAAGTAGGTCAGATGTTTTGACCGATATCTGGTTTTCATCAAGCGGCCCGTTTTGATATCATGTCTTTTCCCTTTCTTTCTTTTTATTATTTCTAATTCTATTCTTCCAATTGTCTTTAAAAAATTCGGCCACACGCAGGCCAAGATATCTTTCTGACTCGTGTTTTTGTTAATGACCGCTTTTTGTATTTCTCGACCTCTCTCTTTTGCTTTTTCTCTTTTTCTTCCTCTTCTTCCCTTAGGATCGTCTAAGTACAATCTTAGTGAATTATTTTCAACTCAATTATTTTCCGTTTTAAAAAAAATCAACAACCTGTTTAGTAAACCGAGTAAGAAAAAATTAAATCATATTTCTATGAATATTTCTAATAATGCAAGGTGCCACACAGGTACTGAAGATAAAAATGTTGATAAAATTCTCTTTAAGACTACACAATCACTATTAAAAATTCATATTTTTTCAAGTAATAAAAATGTTTGATGCTGAATTAAAGTCATACTTATCCATTCAAAGAAATATTTACTAGATATTTTTTTTTATTTTCAATACCCTCCCCCCACTTAGATATTTAATTCGTTAACATCTCAAATTATTCTGTGAGTTAATTTTGTGTTCTTGTTAATGTAAATTAATTTTATTTATTAGAACTACACATACTGATATCTATTATTGTATCACAGTGAAATAAGTATTTTTTTTCATCTTCTGTGAATCAAATTGTACATGTAACAGAACTCACAATAAATTTTGTAAATATTATCAAAATTATTGTTTCTGTGAAATTTACATTTTTTGTAAAGTATTTTTCAGGCTTTATTGATACACAATTTTGTAAAATATTAAAATTGCTTTCTGATTGTATTATACAATTTTATATTTTCTGTAATGAATAGGTTTAAACAAATTAACTCATTATTTGCAATATCATCTAAAAATGTCTTATTTATGGTAAATAAACTGATTTTTGTGCATTTAGTTATTTGTATGGTGGAAGAGGTTATTTTTGTACTTTGTTTGTACATTTATGGAAATAAGTCAATAATTGTAAGCCGCTTTCTAATATTATGTATAATTGGTAATTAACTAATTACTGGACATTATTAACAAGTTCCTTGCTAAAAATGTTCTCAGTAATTATTTAGTAATATAGGTCTTCACATGTCTGCCCTCAGTTGTGGATCCCAGTCACTTGGGTTGCCAGGCCTAGTATAATGATCACTTTGGTGGATAACCATGTGAGTAGACACTCATTTTTATTTTAAATATTATTTCATATACTCAGAAACGGATATCCACTAAAAATAACATTTGAATAAGAATGTCACTTCTAAAATAGAATCTATTAATTCTTTATTAATTCCACTTTACAGGTTATTTAAAGCCAAAAAATATTTTTAGATTCTAAAGGTTTCTTTTTGGAGGTAATCGTTTTAGTCTTAGTCTTACTAATTAACCCTTAGATTGGAGGAGAAGTGGATTCATACCTTTCCTAAAAGTATTTGCAACTAAGTGAATATGACAAACCCAACTAGAATTGGAACTCGGCTGTCCAATTAACAAATGAGCCATTATCATTACACCACCTGCACATCCAAGCTTACAGCACTTGGTATTCCCATGTGGTCACCCAACTAGCTATTGACTAGGATCAACATTGTGTGTGTATGTGTGTATTATATTATAGATATTCCTTTGAAATATATTTTGCAAAGTTGTTTTCATTTAATCAGGTTCTAATGTACATGGAAAAACGATTTCATCTTGACACTAGTGGTCAGTGTTGAAGCTCAACTAAAAGCAGATTTGAAATTGCTGATTTTCAAGGTTAAGATTCAATAACTTCAATAAAAATGTTCTCTCTTGTACTTGTAACGACATTCACCCGAGGTGGATTGAGCTGGCTCCAATATTGAAGTTTCATGGGAATTTGGAATTCACAAGCGGTTCCCAACCGCATGTATAGCACATGAGATTTGATTATAGTGGTGAAGGTTTCGTGCAGGACCATCCACACTTTTTGAAGGGATTTAATACAGAGACCTGGTGCACTTCGTGCCAAAGGTCCCCAAACGACCCTCCGCAGGTTTTGAATTCAGAGTTTTCCTTCTCCTAGACCAGTTACCATCCAAGGCTATAGAACCCAGTCTGCCCTGCTATTTACCCATAGCTGGAGGGAGAAGAAGAGGATTCATACCTAGTGGATTCAACTAGAATTCGAACTCGGCTCTCCAATTCCTCAATCTAAGCCACTATCCATTACTCCAGCGTGCCTCAGAGGCACAGTGGAGTTTAGAGGCAGAGGCAATAAAAATGGGTGTGGAATATTGGTTAGTTTGCAAGCAGAGTCTGACACACAATTAGAATGGTGTAGTCAATTCAAGTTCAATCCCTGTGTGATTTGATGGAGAGATATATTGGTGAATAGAGTCCACTCATGCAAATGTAGTGGGAAGGTCCATTCTAGTAAAATGGACTAACCCACCTGCTGTATTAGGAACTCTCCTATAAATGAGGTAGATTATAGACACAAGAGGGCACCTTGAGGTGGTGTAATGGTTAGCAAGCTTCTCTCGCTAAAACAGTTACAACTGAGTAGTGAGTTCGATCCTCACTGGGTGACCCATACTTTCGGCCTTGTGCCACATCTAAGCTACACTTGGAAAATAACTGCAAATAGACACAAGATGGCAGCCATGTTAGCAGGTAAGTCATTTGACTTCTACAAATGGGCATAAATAAAAGAAAAAAATATAAATATAAATAAAAACCAGTTTTAATTCCTCTTATGTCAGAGTTCTATTGTTGACTTTAAAAAAAAAAAAAAAAAAAAAAAAAAAGGTACCCAGCAAAATCAAATAGAAAATCATCAATGCCAGTTAGCCAAGAAATATTATGTATTTACTTTAACATTAGGTCTATGGTGGTTTTCTATTTTATTTGTGAATATTTTTTTCAGCCGTCTGCCAAGCTTTGACAGAAGTGGAATGAAAACAAGTTAATATTTTTTTTTGTCTTTAAGGTAACAATAAATCTTTTGTTTTTTATATTTGATTTTAATATCTGTTTTTATTGCACTTAAATTTTGGAGGAGGCACGATTGGGTAATGGATAGCAGCGCGGATTGAGGAATCAAAGATCCAAGTTCAAATTCTGGTCAAATCCATTACATTCGCTTACATGCTAATACCCTTGGGAAAGGTATGAATCCTCTTCTTCTCCTCCAAGTTATGTGTAAGTAGCAGGGCAGACTGGATTCTATAGCCTTGGATGGCAACTGGTCTACCACAGAAAGAAATGGCAAGTGCAGGAAAAAAAAATCTGCCTCGTCAGTCATGTATCAAAAGATAGATGATCGCCTAAGCATATACCACTCATGGCACATAACTGATGATTAAATTTTTTTATGCCTAGTAAAATATTTAGTCTGTTTTATTAAGTTTATCTGAAGATTGTATACAAAGTCAAATGAGAATAAAAAGACGTTGCATTAATTTCCCACATTGTCCCATGAAAATCGGCAAAATTCTTGCTTTTAATTGAGCTTAAGAAAGAAAGAAAATCACAACCAATGGAAACAAAATAATGAAAGAAAATTCTGCACATTAAAAAATGGTTGAACACTTTGGGATTGTGAAAATAATTTAACCTACATATCAAAATAGGCTTTGAAGTTCTTAAAATGAAGCATTTTGTTAATTATTTTTTCTTTCGTGCACCTCTCAGGTCATTTCGAAAAGGTCACAATGAAAAGGGCTTCAAGTTCAAATTTTATGGAGATTTGTTTTTTGATCCATGCTGCTAAAAGGTCAGAGAATGTAAAAAGGACCTCAAAGTTGGAATAACACAAAAAAAAAAAAAAAAAAAAAAAACATAAAAAATATACAAGTCAAACAGTAATTTTATCTATTTTTATTATCTATATAAGAGACATTTTTTTAAATATTTTAAAATTTTGCTTCAGGCTATATTTATTTTAGAACATTATGAATTTTAAATCTGATTTTTTTCATTTTAAATATTTACTTTTAATTTATTAATTTTAAATTTGATTTTTTTTTTTTTTTTAAATTATATTTATAAATATCTTTCAACTTAAAAAATATTATTTATATATGAAAGACCTATTTTAAAAAGAAAAGTTAATAGATTTGATTGTCTCTAAAACAAATGTGTATGCAAGATATTATTTTCAAAGAATACTTCTAATTACTAAAATTAGAAATGAGACAAGGAAATACTTTTAGGGTCTAATAAGACTTCTCAATTCCAAAGCTCACACCACTTTTTACTTTTTTTTTGTAAGTAAAAGAAAATTGTCAAAATTTGATTCAAGTTATATTGCAGTTCTTTAATGGAAAAATGTCAAGTGCTACAACAAAGTGAAACTGATAGCTGAAGAGAAACATAAATTTCCTCATTTCGATTTCTCGCCTTGATATTGGTAATGCAGATCCAAGACGTCAGTCTGGGAAACTTTCACCCAACCTGTTTCTTTCATGTGATACACTGAAAAGAAATAAATACTTTGAATTTATTTACAAGACAATTCATTCTGAACAAAATTTTATAAATGGACACTAGAGCAAAAAGAGAGAGCAAAAAGAGAGAGCAAAAAGAGAGAGCAAAAAGAGAGAGCAAAAAGAGAGAGCAAAAATGATAAACAAGAAAATGTCTACATAGTTTATTGCTCCTTTTAGGAAAAGTAATTTTGAAAACATTTGATAATTGAAACTACTTGTAATTATAATTGTGATTATTGAGAAAAACTACTAAAATGCCTAATTATTCATGTGCACCCAAGTTTACCACCAACCAGCCAATCATTACCCCCACATTGCATTTTACCTACTGGTCAATGATTATTCTACATTGCATTTCAATCCTCCATTTCATTGGTGTGTGCACAGAAAACTGGGAATGGGCATAATGCATGCTCACAAGATGAGAGGATGAATTACAAATGTTGTGTTGAGAAACAAGATCATGACCCTTGTTTCCCATATTATGTGTAGGTGTTTATTCAGGACTTCACCTGCTCATCAAAGTGAGTAGGTAGGCAATACTCTGAACAACTTCTGCTTTGTCAGCTCTTCCTGCTACCAACTTTCACACCATCTACTCATCCTGACATGGTGAATAGTAATACGAATGGAAGCTTTGGAACCGCTCAACAGGCATGTCTACCTCTCACCAAGGGCAGACTTATCCTCGCCTTGATCTATGACTTATAGATCAGCAAACGGATATACCCTATTTCTGGTTTTGCTGCCACTTTATCTTCAAAAACCCCTTATCCACTCCTTTACTTTCCATTCTCCTTCAGTCAAAACCGATGTCACTTAGACAACTGAACTTCAAAAGGCGCATCAAGCAGAAAAATGCACGAGTGTCCATAATCTGATATAATTTGTCAGATTTTCTACAGTGAACTAAAAAATTATAAAACAAGCTTTCCTATAATATCTTGTTGATGAACAAAAAAGATTTTCTATTAGAAATTTTAATATAAAGCAAACAGAATGTAATACTTCTTCAATTAACCCTAAATAAACTGATCTTTTATATCACAATCAAATACATTTTAAACAGGACAAAAATTAATATTAAAAAAATAAATAAATACTAATATAAAATTAATTATGTACTATGCTAAATTCAATATATCCAATTTAATCATTTATAATGACACCTCCCCACCAACTAATGCATTGCAGAAAACAAACATTGTATATAAATTTTAATATCCCTTGGGAGATTTTATTTTCAACAGAAAAAATAATATATAAGTTGGCTATACCACTACTACCTTGTCTCAAAGGTTGAGATTTTGTTTCAATGATGCATCTAACATCTCTCAACATTTACAACAGCAGGTCTGTCCAAATTCACAATTTAGAAAAAAATCTTGTTGAAAATACATCTATACTTTTTCACAAAAATAAACTAAAAAGTCTTGAAGCTATCTATATTAAAAAAAATTGAAACAAACCCTAAATAAAATTATGAATTATTCACAAATGTTTTAGTTTTTAACTCATAATTTTAGATTAGTTTTCTTTTTTAAAATATTTAGACATTTCAATAACTTAGTTACCTCCCTTGACGTTTGCACATGCGTCTACATAAATTTAAAGATTGTACACTTTAGTGTTTTTCACTCCACAAGAAAAAAATTTAATTTTCCGATGAACACAACAATTTTTCGTGTTAGAAAAAACAAGACCCTGATGACATTGTGCTAATGTCGAAATACTCGGAATAAAATAAATATGCATCAACATGGTTATTTTCTTTCTTCCTTTAATAAGGATACTAAGAAACTTGTCTGTAATTAAGAGAGGATCATATTAAAAATAATTAGTCAAAATTTGCCTAAATTATTTAATGAGACATGTCTTAATAAAAACATCCTGCCAAAATATACACTATATATATATATATATATATAAAATGTAAAAACAAACTTTTAAAGGAATATGACAAAGCGGAAAAAGTTTTGTGATACATTTCATCCTGTAGATCTTCCTCAAAGTGTCAGATTTCCCTAATATATACATATATTAACCATTTCACCCAAACAAGGCAATAAAGCCACTAAGACAAGTGCTTACTGAAAGTGAAATAATATAAAAAAAAAATAAAAATATTAAGGAGTGAGAATGAATGTGTGTGTGTGTGTATATATATATATATATATATATAAAAACAATCTTATTTATAAAATCAGTTTTGTATTTATGAAAACAAAGACAAAAATTAACTTTCAAATGTTCAATAGAATGCATTGCAAACAATCAATTTAAATGAAGAATGAAAAGAGAAAGTTAACTAAACTTATAGCCACCTATTTCAATACAGGCTACAATATTGAACTTGTTATACGTCAACATCTTTTGATATTCTTTGGCAATGAAAAAACAAAAAAAAAAACAATCAACCATGATTCTTGGTTCATTCACTTCTGGTAAAGTTAATCTCCTTTCCTTTTAATTCTTTAACAAGTGTATTTACACGCAAAAGAGATTTCAAATGGAAAAATACTTACAATTAACAACCCCACCACTGAATGCATCTCTGTGTGTTGCATGATAAATGGATCTCTTGGCTAAATCATAAGCTTCCTCATCAGTTAAATCATAACGATAACCAGTATCCAATACACCATAAGCGTGGGTTGAGCCAGAACCTACTGAGAAGACATCATTGGATATCCTTTCTCCATTGCTGTCAACATAATATAGACCAGGCCCCTAAAAGATAAAGCCATGAAAGTTAAGTCACAAACAAAACAAATTCAAGAAATCATATCACAACTTAAAGTCAAAGATCTAATGAAAAAACTGAACATAGATTTTACATTTTGACGAAAAGATAAAATTTACTTACACGCTTATCCCATCCACAAATCATTGTGCCCTGGAAAATGAAACAAAAGATAAATTAAGTGAAATAAAGTTAAAAAAAAAAAAAAATAACATTTGAAACAAAATAAATTTTTTAAATTACAATTTCACACCTCAAGACAGTAGGTAGTTAGAATTCAGTGTTTTCCTTCTCCTAGACTGCTTGCCAACCAGGGCTATAGGGTACAGTCTGTCTTGCTATTTACCCATAGTTGTGGGGGGGGGGGATTCATATAGGTGCTTCCACAGACTCATGGTACCTAAGTTTGAAAATTAATTTTTAAAAATGATAAATATTTCTTTCGCTTTTATTTTAGTTTTAATTTCAAGCTAATAGATTAAATATAATATTTCCAATAAGTAAAATATGTTTTAACAGATACGATAAAGAGCCACTCAAGGTAGAGGGTTACTAAATGAGGTTGTTGTATGTACAATTCTGATAAAATTTCATAAGAAAGGTACCTATAAATTAATTAGATACCTTTCTTAAGAAATATGAAATTTAATGTCACTCTTAACAGTTTTATTTTAATTTCTTTAGAATATATTTCCCATAAAGCATCATAAACATAAAGGTGAAAGCTAAGTACAAAAAAAAAAAAAAAAAAATTAGACCGCTGAAAGTTTGTTAAAAATAACGGGGTAAATAATTTGTTCACGTAAATGTAAATTATTTCGCTTTTCTCCTTCTGTAGAACAAATTAGCCTCATGGAATTCGTAAATATATCATTCATCACATGTCAAGAGACGCGAAAGTTTATGACCTGCTTTGTTTTATTTTCAAATTTCATCTTTTGGCACAAAAGCTAAGTTAAGTTTGGTTCAAAATATTTTAAATAAACATTATAATTTCTGATTTTCTTAAAATAAGTTTTGAAAAAATGATAATTGATATTTAAAAAATTTCAAAGTCAGATTTCAGTTTTTTTTAAAATGGAAAAAAATGGTCAATTTTGCTGACTCAAAAAAAACTAGATTTTTGACGAAAATTTTGGACGTGCTAGAACGATTAAAAATGGAAAAAAATACCCCAAAATACTTTGACCTTTCCTCTTAATAATAACAAACATTTAGACGATAAAATTTTGTTTTCGTCAAGTTTGGCGTCGTTTTCATCATGCTATGCTCTTTTTTTAGCGATCTCGTGGAGGTACCTATGTAAATGCCTAAACTGGTGGAAATAGTAGAAACAATTCTCTCTTATTTGAAAGTTAATAAATAAAACATTATAAGTTATTCATGCCTATAATTAATTTGGATTCACATATAAATGAATAGTAATTTGTATTTACAAAATGTCAAATACTTAAAAAAAAAAAAAAAAAAAATTATGGCACAAATTAACTTGTAATAACAATAACGTCGATAACAATGAAAATAATAGATATTAAAACAACAAACCAAGCAGAGGAGGTGAAACAAGGACAACAGTGTGATCCATACAAGTTCAAAGCTGCCAGTCTAGAACAGTGGAGTTCTCCCCCTGGGGAATTTATATTTATCACAAGTTTCTCATTGACTGTAATCTTCATCAGAATAAAATCAATTTAAAAACCCTGGCATTCAATTGAACTTTTGGTTTATTGAAGTTTCAGTTTATTTATTTAATAATTAGTCACAAATTAAAACAAATTATTCTACATGTATTCAAGTTTACATCTTCTATTTCTATTAAATTTGTAAAACTCCGCTACAAAAATAATCCATGTAATTGTTTATGTATTAATATGGAAAAGAATGAAGATTTCTTTTCAATAATATATGCATATTATTTGGAATGCAACTTTTGAGTCAGACAATCTTGGAAAGTGGGATGACAATGATGACTTATGGTGAAGAGGGGGCATTGGGCAAAAATTATAAAGTACGGGTGGAATTTGTATATTTACCATGGAAATAGCAATAGACTCGTGATGGGTATGCAATATTTAATCCGAAGGATAGTGAAAACACATGCGTATATTACATGCATGCACACACCCACACTCCGATCAGGCAGCCAGGATGAAGGATACAAGTGACAAGAAAGACAGGATTCCTTTTATTTAATCAGACATAAATTATTTCAAATTTCATGAAAGAATTAAATTACAGTCACCAGAAACAAAAAAAAAGAAAAAAAAAAAAAAAAAAAAAAAAAAAAATAGGCTTAGACTTTACCAAGAGTTGACAAGACTCGATGCCAGGAAGATTACAAAGTTTTCCATTTTATTTCCATACAAATCAATTTGTTAAAGAGGACATATAATTATGTCAAAACCTGTTTCCTGACCCTATCAAGAAAACTGACAACACAGGTGTTGTTTTGTTTTTTGGGGTTGGGGGGGGGGCAAAACACAAGTATGATACCATCTTGGTTACATTTTTTCAGCCTATGAAAATTCAACTTTAATTAGTAACCAATGAGAAAGAGTGTAGCAGAAAGTACCAACCAATGAAAGTCCCATGCCTTTGTAATTGTAGAGAATGTTGGCTAATAATTTTGAGGCAGCAGCCACGGAAATACGCTCTTTGTTTCTCAGTTCATAAATCCTTGAAATAAAAAAAAAAAAAGATGGAAAACATTCAGTATATTAAAATGGCATGGCATTAATTAAAAAAAAGATAAAAAATATCAATACAAGTTATTTTCAAATGGAAAAAATAAAAATCATTCATGGCTGTTTAAAACCTGTTTTTTGTCATATAGGAAAATCCAACATGACACAGCGAAAAATCCCATTCGTCAGTAACATTTTAAACACCTCATAGAATATAAAGTTCTTAAAGTAAACCTGTGCCAAACTGTTTTCCTGAATCCTTGATGACTTGGCTGTCCAAAAATGACACCATCAAGATGAAATAATGGAAACTGACTGTGAAAAACACAACTATGTGAAACAAGTTTTTGATCAATAAGTAAATTTTTGGAGGTTTTCTGGCCACATTATAGGACCCAGACGGCTATTGTTTGCACATGGAATTATTCACTGGTAATTAATCTTCGATTTGGCTGTGAAAAATGTCACTCGGGGGGGTTAGCATTAAGAAATTATGCCCAATTTTCTGAGAAAAACCGCTTTTTTTTTTTTTTTTTTTATGAAAAAATATTTATTTTCACTTCAAAATAATATCATTCATCCTTAAGTTGGTGTTAACATCATTGAATAAAAGGAATGGCTAAATGGCCTGGCAATGGGAAATACAAAAGACATGCATCAAAAAAAAACAAAAAAACAATGTTGTCTGCTAAGTGTTGTTGTCTTCACCCGGGTCACGAGGTGTTAAAAACAAAATACAACACATCAAGCCATTATTCAAATATAGGTTTGGAAAAAAAAAAAAAAAAAAAATATATCAAGCCCTACCAATGTTGACCATTTCTTTCACTCTTTGCTCTTATCTTGGAGTGGTAGGTTTTTATTATAAGCTGACGACAGCTTGTTCTAAATGTTTATTGTTGACTGGCTGACCTTTGACCCACACATGTCAAAGTCAATTTGGCTTAATTTTCCTTCTTGCTGCTATTTTTCTTTTAGTTTCTGGTGGTCAGGAATTGCAGATAAATCTTTCGCCTTTTACTTTGCCTTTTCCATGGCCAGGTGTCAATTTTTTTAACCCCTAGCAGTCATATAATTGAAGATCATCAATGGACTTTGTCACATTTTGACCCCCTAGGAATGTTGATTCCCTTCAAAACTCTTAATTTTATGCCTGAAATAGTCTGATTATGATTTAGACTTTCTGATTAAAAAAAAAAAAAAAAAAAAAAAAAAAAAAAAAAAAAAAAAAAAAGATTAATTTTCCATTAATGGGGAAAATTTGTTAAGAACTAGAAAAAAAAAAAAAATGCAAAATTTTCACTATTTTTTCACATTTTACCCCCTGAAAAAATTTCAGTCATTTACACCAGCCAATTCTACTTTGAAATGAAAGAATATATCTTCAGCTTTCAGAAAATACCTAGTTTCATGGGGTTCAAATAAAGATAAAACAGTCATTTTTTCAATATTTTACCCTTATAAAAGTATGAAAATCCATTTTGTGAGAGAAAATAAGCTGTGACAAAATGACTTTTGCCATTTTTGTGATGATTTTTACTTGGGATAGAAAATTTTTACCATAGCAAACCTGAATTGACTTTATTTAAGTTCAGTGGGGCTATAGGAAACCTCAAACAGCTGTGCATTACAGATGTTACAATATATCATTTTGGACTAATCTCTTCACATTATTCTTGCAGTCCGTGGTTGAACATTGTCATAAAATGACAAACTCTTGAGTGGCATGTGAGAAGTTTAGGTATATGTAATTTTCCCACAATTTTAATAAAATTCAGCAGCTAAAAATGTCACAGCAGCTTTGGTTTCTCAATCCATGTTCTTTACAGAAAAACCAACAGTTTTCCTGAGGTCAGATTATTTTTTTTTTTTATAATGTATTTTGTTACATGGGGATTTTATTTTAGTTAATATTTGCGTCTATATTAAGAAAGAAAAAAAAAAAAAAAAAAAATCACTGGTCTGTTACCAGCTTTGCTCAACTGACAAACGATGCAAGGGAGATAACTGCGTTAAAAAATTGATAGCAAAAATAAATTCATGCGCTGTTTCTGTTATGTCTTAATTCCGATTCTTTTATTATTGTTCCCTCTTTCATAAGGTTTTGTTTTTCTCCTATTCTTTTACACTCGGCAATTCCATGTGTCTTAGTGGCTTTATTGCCTTGCTTTGGAGTGAACTGATTAAAAATTAAAAAAAGATTTTTTTTTATGAGCAGACCAGTTAATTTAAATAGTGCCACATGATAAATTACATTGGAAATGAATTTTTTTTCTTTTTGTTCTGGTTGTGTTTAGCTTGTATTCATTTTCCAGTATGGGGGTGGTCCTACATAGCAACGGGTTTCAAGAAAGAGTTACTGCCATCATAAAGTGCTGGGATGACAAAGATGTTGACGATCCTTCTAAACATACCAGAATTTTTTTTGAAACACAGATGTATTTTGAAATTCTCTCAGTATTGAGTATTGTCAACATTATTGCTAAAATTTTTTATTGAGATTTACAAACTATATCTCATTCAATTTTGCAAACCAATCTTAATTTGAATAAGCTGGAAAAATACTTAGACAAAAATCCTACTTTATTGTTTAATAATTTTTTTTTAATTTTATAGGACTTCATCGAAATAATATTTTTGTTAAGAAAATTTTTTTTTTTTTTCTATTTAACAGCAAAGAATAAATTCTTCAGATTTCATACTCTTGAGCATGCAACATACAACTGGCCAGGCATAAATATTTCTTTCTGGATCCAAATTTCAACTTTTTGAAGCATTTGGCCTTGTGAATGCTAGGCAAACTAGAAACTGGATCCTTGCCCATTCGAAAGCATATTTGGATGGTTTAGTAATAAGTTTTATTCTTGGGATTAATACCACCTGTCCTGTTCCAAACATGGTACATTATAGTAGTCTGTTGTCAAATTTGATTTTGATCAGTCAATGTATGGCACAGAATTTTATATATAGATAAATGATTATGGAAACCATCAACAGAATGCTACAAAATGAGTTTCTTTTATAGGAAAATGAAAACAGAAATATGAAGTGGCCGTTTAGTTTAAAGAGTAAAGAGAAAAGGTTTTGGTTAAAAACGTTTTCAAAAATTATCTCATTTAGGAATTGACTTGTAGGAAATGCTTTAGCAATTAGAAAAAAAAAAGAAAAAAAAAAAGTTTTCTACCCACCTGCACTGTCTGGCCAGAACACGCTCCCAATAAGAACAATCAGCTGCCCCACCAGCCATGGTGCCCAAAAGATATGGGTTGATCTCAATGACTTTCTTCACAGTTTGTGAGGCTGAAACACAAATATTTATCAAGAATCAGCTACAGAATTTTCTTTCACTAACCAAATTTTTTTTAACTTAGAAATTCAAGAACTTCATAGCGAGTATGAATAATAATTTTGATGGAACTTAGTCTATTCAACTCACAGACTCTTGTGTATTTCTGGTCCAATCTTAGTTAAAAATATTCATATGGTAGGAAAGAAAATAAAATATTTCTAAATATGTAATTTGAATGTGCCTTTATTCAGTTATTTTTTTTTTTTTTACAAGTTAAAAAACAGTATTTTGTTTTGAACAGCCGAAAATGCGAAATGATTGGCGTAATATCTTACAAGAAAACCCTTACAAAAAATCTAACTTCATAAAATTTAAAATTAACACGAAACTGGCAACAATATTTTTTTTTTTATTTTTACTTGCTATTTTGTTGTTAACTTAATTTTACCGCAAAACAAATTTTTTTTTTCAAAACTGAAACAAATAGATTTCAGGCGTCATGTCATATTTCCTTTTTTTTTTTCATTTTCTTCTGTAAACAAATAGATTTCATATTTATTTCCTACACTAGTCAATTAAGTGTTTTTAACATACTTTTGTCCAATCTTTTTCTCTTACATATAAAATGGTTAATTTTATTAACATTTGAAAGTCTTTTCAATAGTGTTTCTTTGGATATGGTCACTCAGAAGTGATAGCACTTAAAAAAAAATTTAAAAAAAATAATTTCAGTTCCATAAAAAATTGATACAGTTTTACAGTGTGAAGATGAAACCAAAAAAAGTCGGTTTTTTGGTTAAACCACCCATCTCTAAGATGATATATATATATATATATATATATATATATAATTACAACTTTTAAATGGATACTCATATTAGAGTAGATGCTCTGTTATTTATCTATTTATTAAACAGTATATTTATTTACATCTACCTGCCTGAATATTTGAGAAATCTCGTTAGAAAAATATGTGCCCTCCAGCAGGATTCCAACCTGTGTTCTCTAAGGGAAACAGTCATTAGATTTGATATGCCTTAGGCTGTTCAGCCAGATAGGACATCCTCCGGTTTCCACTAGGGCAAACAGGTTTGAATCCTGCCAGAGGTTGCATATTTTCTGAATATTCAGGCCAGTACCTGTAAATAAATATGCTGTTTAATAAAGAAATAAAAACAAAGCATCTACTCAAACATGAGTATCCATTTAAAATAATTTTAAACAATTAAAATATATATATATATATATATATATATATATATATATATATATATATACAAGATTTTCTTGACTAACCATGACCAAAACAGCATTACTGTCAAATTGCAATTTGATCAGTTCTTTAAAGAAAAAAAAAAAGATTTTGTCCAAATCTAATAAATCATTTAGTTTTCCTTAATTCAGAAATTTTGATGAAAATTTGATTTGTTTTGGAAAATTTTTAATTTCTCCCAGCACATCCTCAAAATTAAAAGACCCTGCCAAAAATACAAACAGATTTTCTTTTCCATAGTTTACATTGAATTTAAAAGCATTTAAGCAAAAAATTAAATTTTCCAAAAATTACCAAATTCAATTTATTTACACTATTTATATTCAGACTGTTATCCTAATCTTTATTGTTGCTGTCACAATGTTTCAGCCATCATGTCCTCCCTTGATCGTATATTAAATATTTCCCTGAAATAAAAAGGACATACATGCAAGTATACACTTCACAAACAAGATTGTAGCAGAAAAGTTGCCAGTGCCGCACATTTAGGAAAACTAAAAAAAAATAAAAATAAAAATCAATATTTCAATAACCAATCATCAGAATTTGGGGGGTGAAAAGTTAAAGAAATTTCAAAAATAATGTACCATGCATTTAGAACTACAGACTGAATATATGCAATAGTTTTAACAGAACTTTTAGGCAACTGTGTGTGTGTGTGTGTGTGTAGTATGCATCAATATCCATTGCTATTGGAGTGACAGTATAATAGCAAGGAATACAATGGAGAGAGGAGACCCCCGCTAAAATAAGTGTGAATGAGTGTTGAAAGGTTGCTGCCTGTGAGTGACACTGAAATCAGGTATGGCTGCCCAAAGATGACAGGCAAAGGGAGAGGAGTCGAGATAACAGAAAGGACAATGGAGGAGAGGAGGACTGAAAAACTCAATGCACGTGTTAAACACTGATAATCACATCAGTAGACCAAGCATAAAAATGGGAACCTCTGGTTAACCCATTAATGCCTACCATCCCAAAATTTCTACCTAAATGCAGACATTAAGTTTAAGGCTCCAAAACGATATCACTGAATTTTCCAAGAGACACATTGTTAAAACTTATCTAGTTCCCTGGCAGTTGTGAGTTCAATCCTAGAGTCTGGTAGTGCTGAAAACTCACATACTCTGGTTCAATGGAAGAAGCAGACAAGTGACATAAAAGGTGAATAAAACTGGAGTATAAACTGATAGGAATTACCACCCCTAAATCATAGGAATTATCTCCCCTAAATGATGAAAGCGGAATGAGAAAGTAGATTGAAAAGGTTCTGAGGTTACCAAGTACAATACATGAAGAAGGCCAAAATATTGTGAGACTACTATGCTCACCAAGATCAGTATAGTAGTCTGGATGAATTATAAGCAGCTTTCCAGTTATAAAATAAAAAATAATGCAATAAGAGAAAATTAAAATCAACTCTTCATTTGGAGCAGTTATTCAATATTGTTTGTAGTTTTTAATTTTGCACTAAATGTATGAGCAAGTGTATCAAAAGGAACATTATCACAGCTATTAATGCTACATTTAATAAGCAAAAAAAAACCCTTTTGCTTAACTCACCAATATATGGTCCAGCTGTGGCCCTAGAATCTACAGCAACAATAACACCATGTTGGAATTTGAAAGCAAGAGTTGTTGTCCCATGATTGAAACGAATTCTCACTGGGCTTCTCTCGTCTGTAAATTGTTTCAGATTCTCTACAGGCTGAAAAAAAACAAAACATATATATATATATATATATATATATATATATATATATATATATATATAAAGCTTATAAGACAAAAGAAACAATCTTCTTCCTCAATATAATGTCATTCCAATTCAACACATAAAACAAAGACAAGAAACTCTCTTTATTATAAAACAAATTTAACCAGACACTGGAATCCAGATTACTCACAATATCAGCAGTAGACATATTGGTGCAATTTAAATTGTTTACTTTAAGCTAATAACTGTACAAAATACATCATTCTGGCTAAGTATGTGAAAAGTTGAAAATTTCAACTATTTTTTTTAATCATTTTACTCTAAGCAAGGCAATAAAGCCACTAGGACACAAGGGGTTAATGAGTGTTAGAGAATATGAAAAAAACTATTAAGTAGATAGGACAATAAAAGACTATAAAATAAATAAATTAAAAAGGTAAAGAAAATAACCAATGTGATCAGAAAATCTGAACCCTTTTAACATTCAAGAACAAAAACAAAATTTTATTATAAACTAGATTTCATTACTGACAACACAGCTTATATATATATATATATATATAGGTTCCTCCATTAGGTCACATAAAAAAGCAGCATATCACTATCAAAAAAGGCTCATAAATCAACAAAAACAAAGTTTTGTCTCAATATGTTGTTATTAATTGAAAGCTAAAGCATTAAATTTATTACTTACAGTAATATATTCTGGTGTCTTTCAGACAGAAATTATATAGATTGGAATGTCAAATATATGCTCGATTTGTTTAATTTTCTTAAAAGCGGCCATTTTCTTAAATTTTAAGAAATTTGTAAACAAACAAAATTTTGATTTTAAATTTCTTCCTAAAATAAATTTATATATTTTTGACACGTTATTTGAGTAAAATTAGAAAATTTAAAGTTAAATGAATCTGATATGAAACAAACAGTACTTACTTATAGCATAAAAATTTGTATCCAAACATTTCTTAACGATGTGTCTGAATTTATCAAAGAAATTGATCTTGACGAGGTGATGACATTACTATGGATGATCAAAATTGACAATTTTTGCAAAGTAAGCGAACGTGGTTTTTCATTTTTAACTAGTACTTTTTAAATATTAACACTTTTATTCAGCAATTATGTAATATCTATTTTTTATTTCATACTTTATAATTAGATAATAGTTTAAAGTTGTTTTTATTAATTAGATAATTGTTTCAAATTTTTTTAAGGATTATGTCATGTATACAATTCCATACATAAAAATTTATGGACGTTTTTTTTCAATAAAATTTTTTTTAAATTATTTTAAAAATATTTTGGGTCAAACGACTTATGTGCTTTTCAAATTTCGATTCATAAATTTACTTTTTCATTAACGTTATCATTGCATTATGTGCTTGAAAGCAATAAAGAATTTTAAACGATTTTTGAAGTATTAATTCTAAAAATGGGAAAAAAATTTGTAAAAAATACATTATTCATTGAAAAATTTTTATTTCTTCACAAAATAATGTCCTTAGTATAACGTATTTACAAAAACAGGTGAAAGCTTTTCTAATTAATTAATGTCATAGTTTTTTTACATTTTTTTTTTTTTATAATTCAGAGCTGACTTTCTATGATATGGGGTACTGTTGTACAAAAAAAAAAAAAAAAAAAAAAAACTGGTGATTTACTTTCTATAAAGACTCCTGTTTATAACTAATAAAACAAATCCTGCACGTAAAGATTTAATTTCTCAAAATTTCATGAAAATATGTAAGTGGGTGGAAACATGTTAAAAAAAAAAAAAAAAAAAAAAAAAATCACTTTTTAATAAGATTTACTAAAAAAAAAAAAAAAATTTCAAAAATAATTTCATTCATTTGTGAACAAGTACTGAAAGTTTCATTAAAATCCGACAATTATTTGATTTTTGCAAGAATTTCCTAAATTAACGTGTGTTTTCCTCGAGAAAAGCGCAAAATAAAACAAACCTTTTTTTACTCTTCTCGCACTGTCGTAAAAAAAAAAAAAAAAAAATAATTTTTTAAACAAAATTTTCTACATGCTAGGAAGGAGTAAAAAAATTTTTAAAAATACTTAAAAAAAATACTCTGGTCTTTCCTCTTCATAACAACAAACATATTGAGACAAAATTTTGTTTCCATTGATTTATGGAACTTTATTCATCGTGATGTGCTGCTTTTTTTTACGTGACCTAATGGAGGAACCTATATATATATATATATATATATATATATATATATATATATATATATACACACACATATATGGCACATGGCTTGACAAGTGTGTTTAGCAGGAAACAGACTGTTGCCTGTGGGTGTTGATTTCAATGACCACTTTTATACTTATATATGCTCTATCCCTGATACTGAGCACCTTAACCCATAAATATAGCATACCTTAAAACTAGATTGTATAACACGCACATATGAGAAAGAGATTTACTAAGTGTAGCTTAGGTGTGGCACAAGGCTGAAAGTATGGAATCAAAGTTACACAAAATATAGCTTGCAAGACTAAGTGTGGACCGCAAATGGTTTTCACAAAAGTCAATTTTTTTTGTGTTCATTAGAATTAGTGGTTAGTTATGGACAAAAAAATTAAGTTTTGTGGAAGTATGACTTCATTCAACCGATACCTGTCTCTGTATCTACTTAGTCTTTTTAACTCTCCATAGACAAATAAAATTGAAGAGTTTTCTTGTCATTGCTCTATGTTTATATTTATTTCTATTGCATTCATACTCGGTAATTGACTAACAATTTACTCTTACATCCCACAGCTAATTCTCTGCAATCAATGTGAGCCTTCACATTGTTTAACACTTCCTAAGAAAACAATTTAAAATAATCATCAGCCTTTGTTGTTTTGTCTTTAAATAAAATTTAAAGACAAAACAAAAAAAAATAAAATTAAGCATTTCAGTTGAATTGTCAATACAGTCAAAAATGAATGAAATGAAACAAAAAAAAATAGACTTTTTAGATGAAGCCATTGGTTTTCTTCTAAGAATTTTACATGAAAAGAAAAAAAAAAGCCTGAGAAATGCACAAATTTGTAACATTTTGTTCTATCTTTCTATTAAGAATTTTAATTCATCACAATTTTTATGTTTCCAATATTTCATTTGTTTCTTCAGATCACAGCCAATAAAAGCTTCTCTACAATTTTCTTATTGTCTCCATCCTCAACCTCCTTATTTTTTCAGTTTCTTGTTTTGGTTTCTTAGTCAGATATTATATCTGATTCTAGCTCAAAATTAGGGATTGGGCAGATACTACACTTTGATCCTTGGTAAAAAAAAAAAAAAAAAAAAAATCATAATTTTTCATTGCATACAAACAATAGTAGAAATAACATTAAGATTACATATTAATTGATAATTAGACTATCAGATTGGAATGAATAAATTTAATCATTGTTTTTTTTTTTTTTAAATTCATTCAGGCTAATTTCCTCATATTTTAATAAAAAAGTAAATTAGACATTTGTCAAGGATGTTATTTATGAAATGTCACAGTCCATTACAGTTTGGCGAACAAAATTATTTGAGGGCCAAGTTTTGACATTTGAACTCATTTTTGGTCAAAAATAACTTTTACCAATATCTAAATTTAATCAGGAGTCATTGAATAATATATTTTGTTATGTCATCAGTCATTTGGTTAAGATTTAGTTGGGTTACATTGAATATTTTTCTATATAAAAGTCATTTATTTTGTTTTTTTTAAACAAGTGACCTTTATTACTTTGGAAACCTGTTAAAGTTTAAGAGCAGGGATTTCTATTTACAAGGCCTGATGTATAATGCTAAATTATAACCTGACTGTATCTAATATCAACATATATAGAATGTTCACTTTTATAATAAACTTACTGATGATTTACAATCTTTTTATAACCCAAAAATGGTTTAGAGTTTTAAAGAGACTAGTTGGTATTTACATCTTGAAATGATTTTAATCATATAAAAACAAATAACTTTGTTTCAGGGAAATTCTTTAATATTTGAAGTCATTTATGGCATCTTCTAATTCAACATCCAAAATGATTTTCGTATACCAAAAGCTTTTGTAGATTGCTTTACCTAGCTTTATATTCAGAGCACTTATTTCACTTCTTTTTTTTTTCTTTTTTGGAGGGGCGGGTCATTTAGTTTGAGACAACAAACATGATTCTATTTTTTTTTCAGCACAGAAATAAAGCTATTTCACTATAAATTCACAGCATGTAGACAGAAATCTATTTTTTTTTTTTTTTAGCAAATAAGTCTATTTCTGGTAATATTTTTTCCTTCAAAATATATTGATGGTAATATGTTTTTTTTTTCCAAATAATGTATAGCTGGTAATTTTTTTTTTTTCAAAAATGTATTGCTGGTAATAATTTTTTCCTTCAAAAATGTATTGCTGGTAATAATTTTTTAAAAAGTATTTCTGGTATTAAAAACTATTTTTACACTTTCATAGTGTTTTGACCCCAGTTTGTGGTTTAACTATTTGGCCATAGCTGGGATCCTAACAGGTGCTACCACCCGCATTAGAGTCGACCTGGGAACACCAGCAATTAAAAGGTGGTTCCATGCACCCAAAACGGCCTGATATAGTTTATCATCATACCCACGACGATGTGGTGTTCATAAAAATACCAAGTGTAAATGGATTATTTATTCTGTCCACACCCATTAATTGTTTTGCATCTTTGCCTTTGGGTCCAAATGAATACATCTGTTCTCCTTATCATTAATGAAGAGATTGGGAATTTTTTGGCATTGGCTGAAGGCAGTGCTACATCAAAAATATATCACATCTTACCACTGTAGGGAGGCGAGTTAATAGCTTTGTTAATTTTATAAGGAAATTATTTCATTTATTTACAAAAAAATAATTTATTATTTATTCATTTTTTTTAATTAAATAGTTTATCTCTAAGCCTATTGCAAAAATAAATAAATAAATAAAAGTATAATCACAAAAGCAGACAAAGCATACTGCCCCAACATGCAATTTACAAATATTATAAAGTTTAACATTTCAAACGATTTCTCCATACCAAGCAGTAACTTATTTACCTTCCTTACAGTCAATGAATTTTTTTTTTTTTTGACTAGCCTCACTTTCTGATGGTTATAGTTGATTTTAATACTTCAAAATTATTTTTAAATACACACATACCAACCAAATTAATTTATCTCCTATCAGACTAAACTTAACGAGACTCATATTTTGAGCCATCTTTCAATATTTATTGTTTTTCAAAATCACATATTTTTCTGTCACAAATGAATTAAATTTCAGTTCTTATTTACAAAAAATTTAAAATAACTGAAAAAAGGGTACTAACTAAGCTGGTCCACTCATAAAAAATTGAAATAATTTATTATAAATTTATTTATATTACATTTATGACCATTTTTTTATTTTTTTTTATTTCAAATACACAACTTTTCCAAATGATGTCTTCTTATGATGCCAATCTCAAAGTAAAAGGTGACAAATCAATATTTGGTATGTAAAAAATCGTTTGAAGCGCTGAAACCTACTCTTTCGATTTATTTGTTTTATTTTAGAATGCACGACTTTTCCTATTCAAAAGAGGGATCAGAATATGAGAGTAAAAAAAAAAAAAATTATGTGAAATTTAAAGAAGGTTAACCATTTTTTAATGTAAGAAAGGTTTGAAACGCTAAACTTAATCGCCGTTTTTATTAGTATCAACTACAATAATACTATTTCCTATTCTTGGTCATGACTCGCTTCCAAATTACAAAAAAAATCTGAAGTCGAAATATGAGGCTAAGTAAAGCAATCTAATTAAACATTTGTTATATGAATCGTGTAGGACGTTAAACTAGAAAATATACAATTTTCTTAGGGCCGCCAAGCAGCTAAATAGCGAATACTACAGTTTCATTTTCAGGGGCCCTCTAAGACTTCAGTCTATATTTTCGTTGAATTTCAATAAAAAATATTTAAACAATAATTAAAAAGTAAGCAAACATAAAATAAAAATAAATTAAATGAAGCGAAAAAAAAATCTCTTTTTCGCAATGATGAAGCAATTTTGAGATCAATAGAAAAAGCGTTATCATAGTAAACAAAGGATTTTCTTTTATATTCCAGACTTACATCAAAGTTTTTAGGAAGAGTTAAGTGTTCAGCTGCGAAGAATGCATCATTGGCCAAAGTATGGGATGAAAACGGGCAATCCAATGCCTGAAATTCACCTTTTAAAAAATTCTGTTGGAAACCGCAAACTTCACTGAGTGCCATCTTGAATGCGCTATCCTGCAGTAAATTGACAAAGGCGGAAATACAGTTACCTACTTCCGGTCCGGTTTCGTCCAGCAGTTTTACTTATTTTGAAATGCAAATTCTTAAAATGTAATTGAAATATTCTTGCCTTGCCTAATATTGAAGTTAATTTACATTAAACTTGATGGAATAAAAGAATTTTTAAAGAAATACAAGAAAAGCAAAATTAAAAAATAAGTATTACAAAGAAAAGTTTTATGTAAGATATGTTTTGTTATTTAAATTCAAATTTTCATTTAAAATTCGGTGAAACTGAAGTTGTTATGAAAATGGATTTTTCTTATGTTGTCCGGTTTAGTTTAAATATGTCCTTCAATTATTTCGGAAATTTTTCATTTCTTAGAAAAAATGTTTTTATGGGCAAACTGCGACCCGTTTATTTTCCTCATGAAATTATTTCATAAGGAAAATGTTTGTTAAACTTTTGTTTGTTTCGTTTCGTCCTAACTTGTTCACTCACAGTTTCTCACACCTAACCACATCCATAAACAATGATTAAGTGCAATGTTTCGTGAATGGTGTAACTTTACGTTGAAGGTAACGTTTTCATCATGTTGGGCCATTAAACCATTGGCGATTTTCATTAAGGAAGATCATGTGTGTAAATATCATTTGCTTTTTAGAAACTATACGTTCATATTTTTTCTCTAGAGAAAAAACATTTTTTTTTTTTATTTTAAAAATTATTTTTTGAAAGAATAAATAAGAAAAAAAATCACATGCAGCAGTGTGTGCTACTCTGTCATCTGTGATACCGAGACTTCAATTTTTTCAATTGAGAAATCTTTTCTTAAAAAAATAAAAACAACTCTTTTTCCCCAGTTTCTGAAGCAGATATTTACGCATATGGTCTTCTGTAGTGAAAATAACTGACCGCCTTCAACGAAAAATTACCTTGAGTCTTTTTTAGTTTTGCGTCTAGCCTTATGATGAACCATATGTGATGCGGCTCACTGCTCGGAAGAAAAAAAAGTTGCCCGTGTCTGTTTTAAAGGGAAATCTAGTTTTTTAGTAGAGTTTCGATTTATGTGTATAAATGCCAAACTGTACTCTATCCATTTGGGGTTTGCAATCAATTGAGTTTCTAATTGGGGGGAAAAATGCAATTTTATCTTCAGGTCATTTTTAATTTCCGTACTTTAAAATTATGTACCGAACAAATAGACCAATTATTTGCACAAAATGTTTATTATTCTGTTTAGCATTGTAGTTAAATTATTCTCTTAAAAAGTTAATTTCTAGAAAAAAATCAAGATCATATTTATTCAAAACCCAGAAAAATAAATGTCCATACAAAAAATATACCATTTAAAAGTTTAACAATAAATCTTTACGATTAAAAAAAAAAGGTTAACTTATTGTAATAATAAATTTAAATTGTATATAAGCGAAAAATAATCAGATAGAAAAGCGGACGCTTTTGAAAATCTCTTTTCTCTCCAAACAAATGAAAACTTTCAAAGAAAGAAAGAAAAAAAAAAACTTCCAACCCGGTTTTGATAAAACGGAAATAAATGGTGTTAATACCGAAGAAACGAAAAAGAAAATCAATTTAAAAAATTGAAAAGTCTTTTAAATTTCGTGGTAAAACATCACATAAATCCCCCTTTTTTATTATTCATTTAATTCATCAATCCTTTCGTCTCTACTCATTTTGATGGTAAAATTGGGTACAATGTGTGCAGCATTGGTGGGCTTGCCGCATTTCTTTGGTATTTCAGTAATGGGAAAAAGACGTTGAGGAAGGACCAGAAGCAATGCAGACCTTTAAAGACACTTTTCTTCGTATATTTATTCTCGTTGTCTGTTTTTGTTTTGTTCTCTTCGTCATCGTACTCGGTAAGTCCTGCCCGGAGGTTTTTTTTGTTTTGTTTTTTAAATTGTTTATCTTACGATTTCTGGACAAGTAAATAAATAAAAAAAAAAAAAAAAACCCCCGCTTATAACGAAGTTTCTCTTCTTTTTTTTTTTTTTTTTAAAGGATGTAAATTAAAAAATATATGTTTAAGAAAAAATGTGTAAAGGGCAATGTTTTCCGAAAAAGATTAGTTTTAAAAAAAAAATTATACACCTTTTCTCTATGTCCTTGTAAGGGATTGAACCCCGCTTTCTGGACTTGAAGGCTATTGTTTAAAAATTAAATTATTTAAAAATAATCAACGAGAGTTAGAAAAAGTGGGGGAAATCTGGATTCCTGGGTTTTTTAATAATTATAAATAATAAATTAAATATCAGTCCTCGTCATATGTTTGAGGATTTGATAATGAATGTGTAACATATGTCTTTTTAAAAACAAAAAAAAAATGTTTATTGCAGGCAAACAAAGTAAAAAGAGAAACAATTAAAGAGTTTTATTTTAATTTATTTTTTAAAAAATATTTTTAAATTATTTTTTTGCTGTTCAATTTTAACTCAAACTCTCAATTTACGCTTTTTTTTTCACTATTTTTCTTCCCTTTTTTAATTTTTTTTATTTGACAAAAAAAACTAGTGACATTGTTTGTTACTAATCATAATTTACTTATGCTTCCTTTTGTTTTATTTTAACCTAATTAATTAGAAAAACTAATCAACTTTTTCTTGTTAGACCTCAAAACTAGCTTTGTACATACACGACAAATAAAGTAAAACGTTTTAGTTGTCTTTTTCCTATTATTTTCTTATTTTAACTTCTTTTTCTTTTAAAAAAAAAACAAAAAAAACAAATCTTCATTTTAGTTCCTAAGTTTAATTTACTTTGCTTCATCTGAAATAGTAAACATCACAATAATTTCTTTTTTTTATCACTATCATGTGGGCGATTTCCATCTGTTAAGTAAGTCTTAAGAACGACTGTTTAAAAAGAAAGTTTATATAATTTCTACAGTTTTAAATTATTTTAGTTATTTTCATCCTATTTAAATTTCTTTCTACTTTCCATAAATTTTTAAATTCAAAATTTCCATAAAAAACTTATTCTTAATTAATTTGCTTACACGTAAAAAGACAACCTACACATTGTGTCGATTATCAAATGTGACCTATTTCATCTTCATTTCCAGAACTGTAATCTTCTATCTGCTACGTCTCTTCAGGACGTGGGCGATCATGGCTCTCCACAACTTCCCATCCCTTCTAACTCTTAGCAATATTCGTATTATAGCGGATATTGACTCTGTATTGAGTAAGACCAGCTCTAAGACATACACTTGTGTGTATATATATATATATATATATATATATATATATATATATATCCTCCCACTCCCTGTTCTTCCATCCATATGCACAAACTTGTTAGACAGGTTTTTCAATTTCCTTTTCCTTCAATATGTCCTGTAAGTGTCAAATTTTCCTCACATATCCCAAATATTTCAAATGTATCTTTCTGGTTCTAAGTACAAGTGGCCTTTTTGTTTTCCATTTTGCTTAAAACCTCTCTATTACTTAAATGCTCTGTCCATGGAATTCTCAGTATCCTTCTGTAGAACCAGATCAGTTACTTCAAGTCTCCTCTTCATCTGTGAGGAGATCGTCCAGCAATATAGTAGGATTGATATTATGTAAGAGTTCAGTACTCGTTGTTTCTAACAAAATTTTCCTGTTTCTTAATACTGTTTAGTTTTTGGAAGGCAACATTTATGCCTTTAGATTTCAGTGTTACATTTTCTGTCAAAAACACCTCCCAGATATTTAAACTTCTGTACTTGTGCGATTTTTGGCATCATCTGTTCATGTCTTGAATCTTTGGCGCTTTCTCTTGCTGGCAACTATTGTTTTCTGCTATCCAATTATAATGCAATTCCCCGCTTTCAAAGCAAGTTACAATTAGAGAGACATACACTTTGGTTAGACAATAATATGAAAAAAATTGTTTCTTAATATTTTGTTTAAACGACCATCACTTGCAGGAAAGCAAAACTCGATATCTTCACTGAACAAACGGATCACAATTTAATCCCCTTAAGCTACCTTCTATCAACAGCATTGGATACGTGTACAATGGCACCGTGCTATAAGTGGAAATCTGGCTAGAGGAGCGCCTGCCTGCAATCCTATTGCAAGTAAACTTCCCAAAAGCCAGGATTGACACTAACGGATTGAAATTCCCGATGATTTGTGCTGTGAAGGACATGTGATGACTTAATGCTGTTCTTGGAGTTGACCTTGATTGAAAATCAGTGTGCCGTGTCCACACAGAACTTCATTTGCAGATGTAGAAATTTTCCTCCTGTTTATTATTTTGCTTAGCTTGTGGAACCGTCCTGGGTATGACAATAAACTACATCCACGTCCTGGATAAGACGATTAACTACATCCAACAGCAAGGCCTCTGATCAGGAGGTTTTCAGGAGCGTGGAACCACCTCTTAATTGCTGGTGTTCCCAGGTGCATCCTGACCTGGGGTGGTAGCATCTGTTAGGGTCCCAGCTATGGGTAAATAGTTAACCCCCAAATTGGGTTCAAAACTATGAAAATGTAAAAATAGGTTTTAATACCAGAATACTTTGCAAAAATTATTACCAGCAATAAAAATTTTGAAAAAAAAATATTACCAGCAATACATTTTTTGAAAAAAAAAATTACCAACAATAAAAATTTTGTCAGCATTAAATAACCCACTGTGGTTGATATGCCACAAAAAAAAACAAACAACCAAACAGGCTTGTGGAAATCATTATTTGCAATTCCATTGGAATTTTCTGTCATCTGCTAAAAGACTTTTTGTTTGATTTTGACATCTCCAATTCATACTCTGCATCTTGGGTTTTTTCACTTGCTGGCAATCATTGTTTTCTGCCATCCAATAATAATGCGATTCCCACTTTCAAAGCAACTTACAACTAATCATTTTGCTAAAAGTTTGTACTTTATTGATTTCAGATGAAAACTTGAAAATTTTCCAGCATATTTCAGTGAAATTTTTGCTTTCAAAATTATAGTTCATGACAATAAGCTTAGATATATGCAAAGAAAACATCAGTTTAAACTGACATGAGAAAATTTCAGGTTATATATATATATATATATATATATATATATATATATATATATATATATATATATAATGTGTGTGTCAGTTGGGATCAAATACAGATCAGAATCTGACAATGATGAAAAGAACAAATAGAAAATGCTTATAAATCTAATATGTTTTGCTTTTATTAAAGCTTCATCAGAGAATGAAATATGTAAAATAAATTTTTGGTATTTTTATTTTTGTGTTGTTTGATTTCCATTGGTTAAGTAGACTTCACGTGCATTTCATTTTGTCAGACAGTGTTCATGTGTATAATTTACAGTCAATGGTGAAATTATTCGTACATCCATCATTTTTTAATATTTTTTATTCATTCTCAGATGATACCAAGTTTTTTATATATTAATAAGCACAAAAAAAGGAATATAAAACTCAATTTTCAGAACAATAGGTTAAATGCAAAAAATTTAACAGATGAATTATACAAAATAAGAAAAGACAAAATTATTTGTACAGTATGAAAAATAGAAAAAACTTTCAGGAACTAGAATGTGTAACCATTGAAAAATGGAAAAAAATCCCAGAAAAGACTTGTTTAAATTTTATGAAAAACTTTAGAAAATGATTACAGCAAGTTATAAAGATGAGAGGCAATGCTATTGACTATTAATATTGTAAAAATTGTTCAGTTTTTTTTTTATTTTTCATACTGTACAAATAATTTGGTCTTTTCTTATTTTGCATAATTAAATTTGTTGTATTTAACCTATCATTGAAAAATTGAGTTTTATATTCCATTTTTTGTGCTTATTAACATATAAAAATCTGGCATCATGCGGACATTAGATTCTGAGAAATGGATAAAAATATTCAGTTTGGTTTGTTTTATGGCATATCAACCTCAATGAATTATTTAATGCCAACAATTTTTATTGCTGGCAATATTTTTTTTTTTTTTTTTTTTATTCAAAATTATTACTGGTAATAATTTTTTTTTTTTTTTTTTTTTTTTTACAAAGTATTTCTGGTATTAAAACCTATTTTTACACTTTCATAGTGTTTTGATCTGAGTTTGGTGGGGAGGTTAACTATTTGCCTTTCACTGGGACCCTAACAGGTGCTACCACCCCAGGTCAGGATGGACCTGGGAACACCAGCAATTAAGAGGTGGTTCCACACTCCTCAAAACCTCCTGATTAGAGGCCTTGCTGTTAGACATAGTTTATCATTTTACCCAGGATGTATCATACCCAAGACAGTAAAAATATTCAAAATTGATGGGTTTATGAATAACTTTATCTTTGACTGTATATGTGTAAATGTTTCATAATTCTAATTCACCTGTGTGGCACTCTGATGATAATGTATAAAAAATAAAACCTGTTAAATTTATAAATGTTTCCATTTGTTCTTTATCCTATCAGATATATATATATAGTTGGATTGATGTGAGTTTGTGACCCAGGTTTCCATGCTTTTGCAATCGTCAAAAGTGTGAAACCCTGAGTCACAAACTTACATCAATCCAACTAAATATGTTAGCTCTACTATCACTGATATTGAGCGCTTTCCAATAAGTACCACACATATATAATATATAAAAAATTGCATATATAGTGAACTGAACAATTACAAAAAGGTTCATCTATGAAACTCTGGAGTTGAGATGCTGAATATATCATCAATCAGAGCTAAGTGACAAATTTTATTTGCATTAATCCTATATATATATATATATATATTTACTCTAAAGAATTAATGGATTTATTTTTAATCCAATATTTTTATTACATCAAATGTTATTATGGTGGATACTCGTGTTTGAAATAAATGCCCCATTTTTATTTTTTAAATGGTGTGTATTACATCAGTTTGTTTATTCAAGAAATCTTATTAAAAAAAGATACATTCATGAGCAGGAATTGAACCTGGATCCCCCTTTTTAAGGGAAGCCACCATTTGATCCAGTCTGCTTTACTGTTCAGCCTCGAAGAACATTACAGTAAAAACTTTGAAAACATGAAACATTTTCGAAAGTTAGCACATGACAGGAAAATTTGAAAAGGACTGATAAGAGTTATTTGTAAAGTTTCTGAAGATGAGAAATCTCACTGATTTACAGGGTGCCTTGGAATCGTAACACGTCTCATGATGTATCATTTTTTAAATGAGATTTTATTAATTTTTGTTTTAAGATTTTCATGTTTCAATGGCAGTTTATTAACATTAAATGTTGGCAATTTATTTGACTTTGTAAAAGCTTCCAGTTGCATGTAAAGATTTTTTGTAGTGTGCCTTTAAATCATAACAACTCTGATGGTGATTTGTCATTTTTTCAAATGTGATTTTACTAACTTCTGGTTTTATTTATATATTCATTTATTTGAAGATTTTCTATATCCCACATTGTTTCACACACCAGTTGAGTATAAAAAAGTAATAAGCTGAAGGAACCCAGTCATATATTAACTGCAGAGAATTTGTCAATCATGGCACTTTCAATACATTTTCATCTCCTTATCTTCATATTTTTGATAAAATGACATTTTCCAGGTCAATATTGGAGGTTTCAGTGACATACCAGGGCATTGTGCGTGTTGTTTCATTTCAAATGCCTTTTATGTTCATATATAGCCTTCTCGTTCTCTTTCACTCCCAGTTGCCCCTTATGTCTTTGCGGCATTATTGCGTTGCTTGGGATAAATTGATTTTTTTTAAAAATGTATTAATTTTCTATATGAAGAATGCTGGTTCTTTCCAACTATTCACAATCCAAAAAAGTCTTTGTCAAAAATGTTTTCATTTACAATTACTTGCTTCACATCATGATTAAATTTTCCATGTTTTTCATTTAGTTTCTTGTATTCTCAATTCAGCAGAAAAACACATAAATATAAGTTAATGATTCATTCAAGTTTTTTAATTAAAAATTGTCACAAAAACTTAATTTTCTTGCTTTGTTTATTAAAATAAAATTAGTTCTTACAATTAGATCCTAATGTTTTTCTTATATATATATATATATATTTTCAAGATAAATAATGCAAATACTTACATTTAAGTTCTTCAACCTTCATTTTTCATTTCATTATCATTTACAAGAAACACTTATTAAGTTTTGTTTATTTATTTTTTGGGTTTGTTTGCATGTTAAATTTGTGGATATTTCAGTAACATACAGGGTGAACTAAAAGTCACTCACCATGGAGGTTAATGGATAGATCAAAGAGATCCTGGTCACCAAGATCACCACACTCTTAGATTTTTTTTTTTTTTTTTTTTTTTATGGGGCCATTTGAAATCAGTTGTTTATCAACCATCCCCAAGAAATATTGAGGACCTTAAAGAAAGAATTAAATATGAATGCAGTAAAATGACAGAAAATTCTCTGACATATTAATGAATCATGCAGGCATAGAATTGAAATGTGTTTTTGGAGAAGGTGGAGGACATTTTGAACAACACATAACATTTAAATAACTAATAAATAACATTTTTATGTGTAATTATACTTTTAATAAATTATCCCAATGGTGAGTGTCTTTTGCCTTACCCTGTATTTCCAGGGGCCTTGTTTAAATTCTATTTGGTAGATGCTTTCAAATGTAGGTTGAAATAAAATTCATTTTTTTGATGACACTATTTGACCAGCAAAACATGTCAAAATAAGAATTATCTAAATTTTCTTCTTTATTTACAATTCCATCAAATTCTTCTTAGTGTTTAATTCATTTTTAATATATTCTACCACTAATATCATGACTTATATCAGTGGTTCTCAAACGGTACAGTGCACCTCATAAGTGCAGCGAAAAGAACAGGTAAGACAGAGAATCAAAGATTCAAAAAATTCATATGCCAAAAATAAATATGATTTCAAGATTTAAAATACTATTATGGATTACTTGTAATTACATGCATGGGTCCCAGTATAAATAGTTATAAATAATTATTGACCAATTTTCTCAGTATGACATTTTTGCATTATATCAAGTCTTACTATAGTAACTAGGGTCTGCAAATTGGAGGAGAGAGTTATCAATGATAATGTTCTGACTTCAAATCCATGGTTATCTCCCTTTGACCCTCTCTCTTTTTTTTTTTTATATCCACTGTCTATTTAGATTAGATTAGATTTAGTTAAACCAGTGGTTCCCAAACGATGTGGTGCACCTCATAGGGGCAGTGGAAGAGGATAGCAGGTGAGGCGGAATGATTGAAAGACAATCAGAGATTTAGAAACAGTTTCAAAAAATTCATATGCCAAAAATAAATATGATTTCAAAATTTAAAATATTATTATGGATTACTTGTAATTGCAAGCATGAGTCCCAGTATAAATAGTTATAAATAATTATTGACTGATTTTATCATTGTGATATTTTTGCATTATATCAAGTATTAAGAATATAGTAACTCGGGCCCACAAATTGGAGTAAAGAGTGTTATAAATGTTCTGGTTTAGAATCCGCAGTTACCTCCCTTTGACACACACACTCTCTCTGGAGTTTCTTTTTCAGAGGGCTGCTTGCACCTTTTCATTAGGAATTCCTTTTGGTGAGGGACAAGCAAATTGTCATTCCAAAATTATGGGCCACAGAAAAAAAAATTGGGAACCATTGGCTTACACAAACAGCTAGTATTTTAATAATTTGTTAAGCCTTTCCATTATAAAGTAAGTGATAATTTTTAAATTCTTTTTTTTATTTTTTCTTCTCCGCCTTTAGGATGGTATCTCGTATGGCGTTTTTTGATTCGACGGTTTAGCTTCATCCGTGAACTTTACACAAACGATAATACAAAGACGCCCGAAGCGCCCAGAAGGATCCGTGAAAAATCCAGAAGAGACTAAAATGGTGTCGTCCGACTTGTTTCACCAACCAAGCCCAATCATGTGTGGAGATCTTCCTTGGTCTTTGCTTTTTCTGTCCCTAATCATTTGTATAAGAAGCCATTATGGAAACAGAATGGCCATTTTACTTCCTGGCGCTGACAATTTCCATTCTACGTTTGTAGTTAGTTCTTCTGGCCAAGTGACACCTTCCACATTGCTAGCGTCTTACAGCAGACTTTACGAGAGGACTAAGCATTCCAGATATATTATTTCTTCATAGCTTGACTGAAATCAGGAATGTCTTGTGGTTCCACTGCTGCCAGGAGTTTATTTCTTTGAAATGATGAAATAAGGTGCTATTAATTTGAAGTGTATATATTAACATATCAATGGCTACCTCGCCTCATTCCGTTCTGCTGGTTCTTATCCAGGGAGAGATGAGGGATAATCTTCACAAACTGAATGTTCTACCCAAAATGTCATTCACAAATTTATCTTGCTCAAAACTAATAAAAAAAAAAAAAGTTAGGAAGAACATGTGCCATACTTCCAAGTGGGGTGGGCCTGCCTACTCCGAAAATTACAATTTGAAATCTTGATTTTTTTATATCGGCTTAGAAGACTGAACACCGACACAAAATGGAAATGTGTAACTATCATCACCACCAAAAAGACAATATACAGCAGGAAAAAAAGAAGACTGTGTTGCACCAGTCTTCCAAGTGGGGATGACCAGGCTGCCTTGATATTTATTAAGCCCAACTTAGTAAAACACAAAATCATACAAGAGGAATTTGGAGGTTAAGAAGATTGTGTTGCACCAATCTTTCAAGTGGGGAGGGCCAGGCTGTTTTGATAGTTACTAAGCTAAGCTTAATAAAGCACAGTCATACAAGAGGAAATGGAGGTTAAGAAGATTATGTTGCACCAATCTTTCAAGTAGAAGTCTTCCATAGTGCTAAGCACAAAACTTATTAAAGTATATGGGAGTAAATGGATGTTAAGAAGATTGTTAATTACATTTGGCTTATTGTCTTCATCTTTGTTGTTATAACATTTCAGCCATTGCGCTCTCCAGCCTTCATCATGTGTCTGTCGATTGATGTCACCTACAAGTGTGGACTCGGTGGAAACAGTGAGCAATGACTTAGTTGAGATATCCCTAGACAAGGGCAGTGGAACAAGAACAGTCTAACCCTGTAGATTAAATAAAGGGTTCAGTTCAAAATTCCTTGTAGGATACGTGGATCTACATATACCTGATGAAGGCCAGAGGGCACAACAACCGAAACGTTGTGAGAACAACAACAAAGATGAGGACAATGGTCTGCATGCAAATTGCATAAATAATGATAATTCCTCATCACAGTAATTTAGACAGCAATTAGGAAGATTGTGTTGCACCAATCTACAAAGTGGGGAGGGCCTGTCTGACTTGAAAATCTGCATTTGAAATGCTGGCTTAAATGTTTCCAGTTGGTACTGGTGCGAAACATACAACTCTCTTTCAGCAAATGAAGTTTCTGGAAGTGTTTACCTCTGACCTTTTTTTTTTTTTTTTTTTTTTTTTGAAAGTCTTAAAAGAGTAAGTCTTATTGACTTTTTTTTTTTCGCATTACTCATTTAAGATGAGATATGTTGAAAAAGGTTATTACAGTGCACTGCCATTTTGTTTCTCGGCTGAGCTCTTGTATGATTTTAAACAGATGACATGATTGGTTAATTATTGTTAGGAGATGTAATCTCATTGGTTGAATGTAATTCAATTTTTTTTTTTTTTTTTTTTTTGCTCTCTCAACAAAAAACCCTGCTTCTTCCTTGTACAAATGTAGATATCTGTTACCTCAGCCATGATCAAACATTTTCATATCACAGGTGTGAAAATGGCATCTTAATTCTTATAGCTTCCAGAAAATTCTCAGCCATTTCCCACGACTAAGGAACCATACAGAAATATCTTGTATAGAATTCTTTGTAGATTTCAGATTTGTCTGGAATTTGTTACACCCTGAATTAACCCAACTAGTATCTTCATCATTTTGCTTTTGATCACAACATTTTGGTTGTTGCATTCTCCAGTTTTCTTCAAGTGTATGATTTTTTAATGTGCTCAGTATCATATAATTCTGCTTGTATCTCTGTTAATAGTTAAAACATGCATTACATCCTGCCATTGCCTCAGATAAATAATGAACCATTCTATTTTGCTTGAGCAGAAAGAGGGAAGAAAAAGTTATATCAGAGAATTTTTGGTTTTATTGAGAAAAGAAAAAGACAGGAGATTGATAATGCTCTCATATGTTTAGCATCTGATTCTGTGAAATGGTTGATTGCTTGATTTATTTTCTACTGCTTATCAACCATATACAGGTTATTTAAAGCCAGAAAATATTTTTAGATTATGAGAAATTTTAATTTTTTTTATTTGAAATGGTTTAGTGATACAAAAAATTCTCTGGGGGAAGACAAAATGGATTCATACCTTTCCCAACGTTTGGTTTGGTTTGGTTTATTTTGTTTTACGGCATATCAACCTCAATGGGTTATTTAATGCCGACAACATTTTTTATTGCTGGTAATATTTTATTTTGTCAAAAATCTGTTTCTGTTAATATTTTCCCTTCAAAACTGTATTGCTGGTAATAATTTTTTTCAAAAAAGTATTGCTGGTAATAGTTAACTATTTGCCCATAGCTGGGACCCTAACAGGTGCTACCACCCTGTGTCAGGGTGGACCTGGGAACACCAGCAATTAAGAGGTGGTTCCACGCTCCTCAAAACCTCCTGATCAGAGGCCTTGCTGCTGGATGTAGTTTATCGTCTTACCCAGGACACCTTTCCCAAAGGTATTTGTGCGTAAGTACATATTACAAAACTAACTGGAATTGGAACTCGGCTCTCCAATTTCCAATTCTGAGCTGTTAGCCATTACATCATCTGCACATCAAAGCTTACAGCTCTTGGTATTCCGAAGCTGTCACTCATCTAGATACTCACTGGGCTCAGTCTTGCTTAACTTCGTGTGGGAACTGGGATTTCAATGATGTGTCCGTAAGCCAGATTTTGTTTGGTTTCAGTGAGAGAAAAGAAATATACATAATAAGAAACAGCAAAAAAAAAAGACAGGCAATTGATAATGCTCTCATGCATTTAGCGTCTGCTTTAGTGAAATGGAAAACTGGTCAAATTCAGATCTTTTTATTTTATACCTTCTTACTTTATTAAATACCTATGATTGCTATTGCAATATTCTCTTACACTTATTAAGAGCAAATATTTAACGAATCAGGAAATATCCTCAGATATTTTATGCTCGTGGAACTGACAAAGAACTTATTCTATCAGTAAATTAAGAATGATTCATAAAATTCAAATTCTACTTGTTATTATTATCATATAATAATTGTCCTAGTTCCTCCCATTGTTGGTTTGCATGACCATTATGCTCTGCAAATACCTCATAAATAATGGACTAGTCCATTTTGATTGCATCGAAAGAGGGGAAAGACACAACTTGGTTTCAGTGAGGAAATGAAAGAAAGAGAATAAGATAGAATTGGAGAGAGAGAGAGAATCAGATTAAGCTGATGACAACAGATACTACACATTGATCTCAGCCAAAAGGTCAAGAAGCAGTTGCATTTTTTTTGCTGTCCCATGTTTGCAAGATGTCATGCAAGGTCAGTTTAATATGAGAGCTTGAGCATGTGCACCCATGCAAGGTCCAAAAATAACCCATTCCCTGCAACCATCGGTTACAACGGCATCAGTATGACTACCGATCCCTATTTAGTGCAATGTGGTAGCTACTGCCATTGGCAGCTGTTTCTCAAAACTGGGTACCTCTCAATATTAGAGACACAACTACCCGCAGACAGAGAAACAACTGAAAGATGAAATGTAGTTTATCCACCCGAAGACAGACACTACACTTTGATCCCAGCCAAAAGGCTGAGATGCATTTATTTTTCAGTGTGCTCACATCGCTACTGAATATGACACAAGGTTGAGGTTTAAAGTGAGTTTAACAGCAATATCATGGAAAATAAACCCAGCTCCCACCCCAATGAGAGGTACTGCCTGGGTGGAGGTCCCCTGGAGCCTGAGCTTAAAATTATTTGAACCTTTCTATAGCCAAAAGGCCGAGAAGCCATGGCAACCAATAAAGGTGAAATTTTTTTAGATGCACATCATCTGCTGAATTATTTTAAAATTATGAAGTTAAATGTCTGTAAAGCAGGGATTTGACAAGTTATTATTAATTCTCATTTAGTCAAACTAGTGACCTCAATTTGGCTCTTATTGTCATAACGTTTCATCTGTTGTACACTCCGGCCATCATCGGATGTTTGTCAAAGATGATAATCTGGTAATATTGAATAAAAATCTTTATTATTGTCATTCCATTGTCCATTCTAAGGGCGATAACTCATATCAGTTAATTTATCTTAATACAACTTATATACTACAGTTAAGGGGCACTTCCACGTGGTATAATGTCTTGCTAGATCCTCACTGGGCGCTCCATATTTTCGGCCTTGTGCCACATCTACGCTTCACTTAGAAAAATTCTATATAATATGGTTTAGTAGGAGAGATGACTTTTTTGCAATATCAAACCCAGGATTGAACTTTCAACCAATAGGTAATTTGATTCACTTAACCAGTGCTTTTATCCGCTGAATAATATATCACGTAGGATATCTGAAAAAGGCCAGAGGTTACAATGGTCAAAATGTTGTGACAATAACAAGCAAGATGAGAACTTTTTATTTATTTATTTTTTTAAGTGCCATGTCCCTTTAAGACAAATTGGATCCATAGATTCCTTTTCTTTATGATGTGGGTGTTGCCGTAACATCTTGGGGAAAAATAATGAAGTGTTTTCTTGTCTTTCTCTGAAACTGGCTGCCACCCAAGATGAAAGAGCCAAGTCTATACTGTAGTTGATGGTGGGAGAAGAAATGGATTCTTTCCTTTTCCAAGAGCATTAGTGTGAATGCAACAGACTAGGCTGATATTTGAACTCAGCTTGGCCATTTAACTTTTAATATCAATAACCATCATAATACCCACGAACCCACATAAGGATAGTTGTCCAAGCAAATCAATCAATAATTCTTCAGTACTAGTGTCAAAAATTCAAACAAAGATAAAGAAACAGTATTAATAAGTTTTTAGCTTAAAATCTGACAAGGAAATATGTTCTTGCCGAAAAATGTGGAATTTTAAAAGAGCCGATGCAACCAGAAATATTTAAAAATGTTTGTTTTTTTTGGGTTTTTTTTCATATTACTATAGATAATAAAATCTATATCACATATTTTTTTTTTAATTTTATAAGTTAAAAGGAGAAGGGACTAGTTAATCCATGTGAATTTATTGTAAGTTAACCTTTAACAAACTACATTATTCACTACTTTCCTTTCTACTGCATTTGTTTTTCAAGGCTCCTTTACTGCACTACTTAATTTCAGGCATGGTCATTTTCTGTTGCCATAGCAGGATATGACAACACAACTGCAAAATTTAAAACACTCTATTATTCATTCCTCTGGGACACTTGCAATGGCAGGATAAAATTTTTGCATTGGAAGTAAAATCACCTCCAGAATGTTAACGGTTAATTACCCTATGGAAGCCAAAAACAAATATGCTTATAATTCCCTGTTTCCAAGCAGTTGTGAAATTGCATTTAATCATTTATTTTCAAATCTTTTTTCATATAATTTTTTAATCATTTAACCCTGAGCAAGGCAATAAAACCACTAGGACACAAGGGGTTACTGAGTGTTAGAGAATATGAGAAAAACTACTATTTAGGAGAGAGGAAAATAACAAAAATTAAGACGAGATAATGATTGACATTGCATTTATAATTCTGAAGGTCAAAGTTGACTGGGAAGCAAAAAACCAGAAGAGAGTTCCACAAGTGAGAAGTGCGAGATGAGGAAACCATTAGCATAGAACTTACTGTTACAGCTTACCATTTCTACTGCAAAATATATTACTATTAATTATTCCAAATTATAAATTACTCCCAATGTTTTTTCTGTATTTACAGTAAATTTATAAAGAAAATTAGGCCCTTATTTTTTTATAAAATTTAAAAAAAAAAAACATTTTTATATTTATTATCTGGAGGGCTTAATAATTTGAAAACAAAAATTGAAATTTTTGATTATCTGTCACATTCTAAAATTACATATATATTTTTTTTCTTAAATTTAAAAAATAAAGAATTTCACTCCAGAATGGTTAATTGAACTTGTATGCTCCAAAATTGTGTTCTTATAAGAGATTTGAAAGCCACGGAATGATTTGCAAGGATTTGCTGGTTGCAACATCCTTCTAATGACAACCAAAGCACATATATCAACTGAAAGCAAAGTTGATAATGATTTTGAATAATTCATAATATAACGACATCAAACATTGTAAATGTTTTCAAATGATCTAATTGGATTCAGTGATTTTTTTTTTTTTTTTTTTTTTTCCACAAATTCATTTAAAATGTAAGCATAAAAAACAGGGACAACTTTAGTTGAAAACTTCTCAGCTGAAGAATTTATTCTCAAAACTTGACAGAATATAATTGGGTGCTTATTGAGGAATCTGACTCAGGTTGGTCAGATGGGGGGTATATTATCATATTCTTTATATTTATAAGTAAATATATAAAAAAAAATTGTACGAGTGCAAGCATGTGTGTGTGCAGACTCTTTGGTCTGCTGCATCTTTTTTTTTTTTTTTTTCTGAAATATCCATATCTGGGCAATTTTACAAAATACTTGGCAGTTTTAAACCAAAAAAGTACCATGAAGTTGAAAACAGCTGAAATGAACTGAGAATTAAACAGCTTTTTTTATTTAATAAAAAAGAAAGTACTGTATACTTCTGAAAATATTTTAGCACTAGTATTGCTGACTGTGTTTGGGGTTATTTGGAATGAATTGTTGTATTTTTGGAGATGGAATAAAAACCTTTGTCTATATTTCAAGGACACATGGCACAGTGGATAAAGGCGTTAGATCCAGTAACAGAACCCAAAGAGTGTGAGTTCAATACCCGGTTAAGGCGGTGGAGAACTTGGAGAGGGAAATTAACAGGAGATAACTGATAACTGACATCCATTAAACATGGCACGTGGAACTAGAACAGTCTACCCCAGTGAGCGAAATAAAGGGTTCAGTTCGACATTCCAACCACCCGAAGAAGGCCAGAGCATACAATGGCCAAAATGGTGTGATAAATATGGCAACAAAGATGAGAACAATAGTCCAAATAATGCAAATATTGAATAAAAACCTGTTCAAATTTATTAAAAACATTAATATAAGCAATGATATAAACCCAATTAATTCTTATTTCTTGTTAACAGAAATTATTCTGATTATACTAAGTTGATCTTTTTCTTACTTTTAAAGTTTTTTTTACTATGACCCCCTCCTGATGTCACCAATTACCAACTATGTCTTTATGCTGATGATACAAGTCTTTACTCCTGTCTTAATAGTAAATCCGATAGGTCCAAAAAGAGGTAAAACTAGTAGCTGTTCTTGAAGACAGTTGTTAACTGGGCCAAAAAATGGCTTGTAAATTTTAATGTTACCAAAACGAAACTGCTATTCGTTAATCATCATAGAAAACCATTTTTGCCATCGATCAGTATGGCTGATGCTAACCTCCAGGAGAGCAACTCATTTCACCTTTTTGGTCTCCTGTTTTCTACTGACACGAAGTGGAGCGATTATATTAAATCAATTGCTAGGTCATCCGCTAGAAAAGTTTGCTGTATTGCTCCGAACAATTTTTGTCGCCAGAATCCCTCTTGCACATTTATAAATCTACTATTTGTCCGTGCTTTGAATATTGCTGCCATATTGGGTCTGGGGGTCCTACTATATCTCAAGATTCCCAACAAAATCCAAGAAAGGGTCTGTAATGTTATCGGCCCTGAGCTGGCATCTTGACTTCAGTCACTTTCCCACCAACATGATGGGACTTTCTTTTGTCTTTTTTATAAATATTTTTTATGGTAGTTATTCTAATGAGCTCTCTTCCTCTGTAACTTGAATGTATGAATTTAAGTGTACTACTAGATTGGCTACTATTTTACGCATGTATTTTAAGTGTACTACTAGATTGGCTACTATTTTACGCATGTATTTTAAGTCTACTACTAGATTGGCTACTATTTTACGCATGTATTTTAAGTCTACTACTAGATTGGCTAGTATTTTACTATTAAAATAGCTTGATGTAACGTAAGTTCAATTGTCATAATTTCTTTTCTTGCTCTTTTTGCCTGTGGAACTCTCATCCGATTCCTTGCTTCCGTGCCACCAATAAATGGGGAAGGAATGTGAACCGGCCAATAGGCAAAGATTTTTTTTTTTTTTTTTTAAATAAGTAAAAGATTAAATTAAAAAAATTAGTAAATAGTTCCTTAGTGTACACAGAGACATTAGAACTATAAATTATTTGAAGGGTTTGAATAAATGAAAAACCTGAAAGGGTGTAAATCCAGAAATTAGAGATTCTCATTAGATTAAAACTCTTTACTGTATATAGGATGGTATTGTCTTTTACTTCATGTATTCAAGCATAAATTTCCAGGGCAGATTTTGCTGCATTTGTCTTATTATAATAGACAACATTTTTGATATTGCATGCACGTATGGTGTTTGTTTTTTTTTTTTGTTTTTTTTACAATGATTTTCACCCCTGTACAAGGCCCAAGAGCCACTCAAGCTAGAAAGTTACAGAGTAAGAGGCACAGGTTATGGGGATATGTGGGAAAGATAATGGTTAACCTGAGACTTGAACAGGTTAAGTGATTGAGGGAGCATCCTCTTGGGAATCAGTCCCAGAGAGCAGCAGTTCGAAGGAAGAAACTGCTTGAGTCGAACTGACATTTCACCAATGGAATACGATGGGAATGAAGTTTGTTCACTACAATGTGCATGGCATGCCAGTCCTTAGCCATGAAGGTTAGAACTGGTGGAACTAAAGAATGTAGCTCGTCTGAGCACTTTCCATGGAAATAGTGATAGAGCAGTGAGAGGCCTGCACGTTTTGTCTGTGGGGAATGGGGTTGTAGCATGGAACATAATTTGTCACCCACAAAGAAGCAGAGGCACTTTTTAGATCCCAGACAATGAAAGAATTATTTTTTTTTTTTTTTTTGGTGGGCTTTTCTCACTGTTAATAATGTTTGTGTTGTTAAAAGAAATTTAATTTTTTTTTTTTTTTGGCTACATTTGAATGGGTTTTTAATTCATCTCCAAAATAGTTGCTTTGTATTCAACCCAATATAAACTTCCATTCACAACAGTCTTAGCCATCTTAGCTTAGTGTAGCCATGTTGGGTTATTAATATGAATTATATATATATATATATATATATATATATATATATATATATATATATATGAAGAAAATATACAGAAAAAACAAACAAAAATCTTAATATGCAATTATGCTGTATTAATGTTAATATAACGTCAATGTATTTTAGACCATCATCAGGACATATTCGCTTACATATATATATATGCATGTTTCATTAAAAACGACAGACAAGGTACTACAGTTAAGCTTTTTTTTTATTTAATTTTTCTTGTGTTCGAACAAGAGCTTTCTTTTCTGGACAAAGGGTGTGTAAAAACTGTCCAAATGTTTTATATTTCCGAGCGTTTTCGGCTATACCTTTAGCCATTATCAAGGATGTTTCAATTTTTCAGCTTAATTGAGTGTGCGCGTTCTGTGTATGTCTTAGTGTGTGGTAGGGATGTTTTTAATTTCTAAATACGGTTAGCACATTGTGGCTTTGTCCGTAGTTAATATTGTTAAGAGTTGGCTTTTTCTTTTTTATTATTAAAGCTTCCATTATTTTTAGTCTTTTTTTTTTGCAGTTGGATGCAATTAATGTATTTGTTTTTTACTAGTATGTTTCTAATGGAGTCTGGTAAATTTGTGTGTGTGTTTAAATGGCTTTTAATGGAGCTGTGATCAGATAGGTGTAACGTTAGACGTCTGGATAAGCATGTGGTTGTGTACCCGATGTAATTATTTATGAGTCCAGTTTGATCAGGAACACAGTTCCTTAGGGGGCATTTGAACTCATAGATAATGTTCGTTCTTTGTAATTTTGACTTGGTGTGTTGTTATTTTTGAGGATAAGGTTGGCTGTCTTAAATATTTCATAATGGATAATAAATTTGATTTTTTTTATTCGGATCCATTGGAGTAGTATATTTCTTTATAATATGCCTTAGAGAATAATATGCCTTTGTAAATAGAGCACACCAGAACTCATCCTCTCGACTACTCTTCCTCAAAGAACTTAATAACGTTAAACAAACACTAATCAACAACGGCTTCCCTAACCACCTTATAGACCACCAAATTAGACTATTTCTCCCCAAAGCAAGTAATAACGATAGCAAACACACAGCCAAAAATCACATGCACATTTATTACAAAAATCAAATGCATATTAATTACAAACAAGATGAATCTTCTCTAAGGAAAAGAAAGCTCTTGAAAAACACAAGAAAAATTAAATAAAAAGCTTAACCATAGTACCTTGTCTGTCGTTTTTAATGAAACATGCATAAAGGAAGGATTGCTGCTTAAATATGCAACTATATATATATATATATATATATATATATATAAAAAAGGCTGGAAAAGAGTGTGAACAAAACAATAGGCAGAGCTATATAGCTCTGCCTATTGTTTGTCTCACACCCTTTCCAGCCTTTTTGAGCTAAAATATGTAACAATACAATAATGGAATTTCTATGGGTATCATACAAAGGAGGTTATAATGCTGGTCATTATTTAAAGAAATAAGAGGATACAAATGAAAATATTTGAAAATGATAAGGATTTCTATTTCACTGAAGCAGACATTAAACACATAAGAGCATTATCACCTATCTGCTCTTTTTTTTATTATGTAAGCTTTCTTTTTCACTAAAACCAAACAGCATCATTGATATAGCTTTTACTTTCATCTTTCCTCGCAAACAAACCTGAATAGTCCATTATTGATCTGCAGTAATGGCAGGGTGTAACAAATGTGTGAAAATAAAAACACATAGAATTTTAATATATGATTCTTTTGGAGTAGTTTGTTTTATTTATTATTCAGCGATAAATTATCATTGATTGATTATCTCCCCTTAAATAGGGTCTTTAAAAAAAAAATGTAATGTTCTGAAAGGACGTAAGTGATCCTAGCTCTCCACAGTTCTCTTTCTTTTTTAATATCTGAATTGCCATAACCTTTCTCTTAATTTTTTTTTTTTTTTTAGTAAATAGAACATTTGACCCCATAAATTATGCAATTGAACAATACATTTTTTAATTCAATAAATACATAGTTCAAATTTAAGATCTCTTATATAAACCAAAGGTTTAGATCTTGCATGACTTTATCATCTCCATGATTTTGAATTCAGAGTTTTCCTTCTCTTAGGCTGGCTGCCAACCAAGGCAAAAGTATTTTCCCTGTGCCTTTTCTATAAATATTTCCATGGTAATCGTTCTGGTAAACTTTCCTCTTTATTTTTATTCCACTACCTATAGACAAATTGTATCTATGGAAACTAGTTAGGACTTCATAGAGACTTTGAGGTATTATGGTGAATGTAGTAAGAATCATAAGTAAGAATGTGTTGTTTTGGTGTAAGGAATACTTTGGTATATTTGGGTCAGTAATTGTGTCTAGCTAACTTTAAGATAAGACAGATTAAAGACCAGCATTCTCCTTATCGTCCCTTTTGGCCTTGTGCCACATTTTTTTATTTTTCAAAATATTACTTTCCTCTTTGGTACCTGGACATTATGAATTTAAGTGTGGTACTAGGTTGGCGGCAAGATCTCATCTTTTGAAATGGTTAGTTGGAACCATAAGTTCTATGCTAAAAGTTCCTTTTCTTGCTTCCCCAGTCAACTTTGCTCTTCAAAAATTCAAATGCAATGCCAACCGTTATATTCTGTCTTCTTAATTCTTGTTCTTTTATTGTCCTCTTTCCTTAATAGTAGTTTTTCTCATATTCTCTAACACACAGTAACCCTTTGCGTCCTAGTGGCTTTATTGCCTTTGATCTTCAAAAATTCAAACGCATTGTCTATCGTTATCATCTGTCTTAAAATTCTTGTTCTGTTATTGTTCTTGCTCCTTAATATTTTCTTCTTTTTCTAGTATTCTCTCATACTCAGTAACCCCTTGCATTTATCTTAGTGGCTTTATTGTCTTGAAGTGAAACAATTAAAAAAAATTGCATATTTAACCCTTGGCTTAGGAAAGGAAAAAAATAGATTCATACCTTTTTCCAAGTGCAAAAGTGAGTATAACTGAATTTGAAACCCAGCTTGCCAACTTCACTTTCCCCACTGGTAACGATTATGCTACCTGTAGTCCACCTGGCTATGGCCTTACCCACTCCATAAGTGTGTTTGTCTTTGTGGTACTGAGACAGTCTTAGCTTCAAATTTCTACATCTGGGGAAACAAAGTTGACTTTATTCAACATGCAAGTTTTAGGTGAAAATTTTCTAATCTTTACTCTATCAGACCCAGTTTTGACTAATTTGACAATTTCTGCTTGAGGTTCTTGAGACGAGATGTTATTGGTATTATACAATGATTCTTTTGATGACTGAACTGGTTTGAATGAATTATGATAATTGCCACCCCCTAACTTTTAGTCATCTGTAGCCCACAGAAGAAAGAAATAATTTATAAATTTACTTAGTAAAATGCAAGATTAATGATGTTAGCAGTTTGGAAATAACAAAGAGATGTCAGAGAATATTTCCTTTAAGCAAAGTTCTTAGGAAGGAAAAGGAAAAAAAAATGTTGAGAGTGATAAGATGTATCAGGAACTACTTAAGAATATTGGTCCACTTGTTTAAAAAAAAATATAGGGAGAAATCTTTTTTTTGTAAATTAGCATTCATTAGACTTTTCTCAAGGCACGACGTTTGTCAGAATCCAAAAATATTGACTTTTTTTTTTTTTTGATTTTTTATCCTTTTAAAAGGAAAGTCCTGTTTTTCACATGTACTCTATCCCAAAGGCAGTAACTAAAGTCAGGTCAAAATACTGAGTCTTTTCAATCACTTTCACTCCCTGTAACCCCCCTGCACACTAGTGGCATTCCTGCTTTGCTTGGGGTGAAATGATTAAATATATATATATATATATATATATATATATATATGAATGTATTGAGAACAAAAATAATACATAAATTCTAAAGTTCACAGCATTAATTCAAAAGAGGGCTCAATACCGTGAGTAAAGCAATAATTATTTATTATAATTTTTTCATATAGACAAAAACAATTTACTCACTACAAAGATGCAACCTTGTTTCGGTGCATTTAGTTGCACCTCACCTGATGAGAACCAAAAGAGCAGCCTGCTTACAAATAGAATTGTTCATAGCCATTTTTGGTTCTCACCAGTCGAGGTGCAACTAAATGCACTGAAACAAGGTTGCATCTTTGTAGTGAGTAAATTGTTTTTGTCTATATGAAAAAAATATATATGTGTGTAAAGAGTGAATGATTTTTTTTTTTTTTTTTCCAAACATGGTCAGAACATTGTGTCCATGTTTATAGCCAATGTTGTTGAGTACTGATACATATATAAAAAAATTTAACATTCAGTTAAAAATTTTAAAAAAAAAGATCCTTGATAATGTCTAATAGCTGAAAGGGCTCGGATATATAGAACATTCAGACAGTTTTTACACACTTTATGTCCAGGAAAGAAAACACTTATATGAGCACAAAAAAAATTGAATAAAAATTTTAATCGCAGTACCTTGTCAGTAATCTTTAAAACACACACATGCACATACACATATATATATTATTTGGCACAGTTTCAAGAATTTGGTATGTGGTAGGGGGAACTACTATATAACAGTAACACCCCGTCTCAGATAGAAGAAAGGCCAGACACTTCCCACAATCATAAAAGTTAAGCAACATCAAGCCTGGTTAGTACCTAGATGGGTGACCGCTTGGGTGTTGTAAGCTTGGATGTGCAGGTGATGTAATGAATAATGGCTTCCAATTATTAATTGGACAGCCAAGTTCCAATTCCATTGGCTTTGTTATATTTACTTATGTGCAAATACCCCTGGGAAAGGTATAAATCCACTTCTCTCTCCAGGTATGGATTAATTAGTAAAACTTGTATCACTAAACCATTAAAATATCTTAATCTAAAAATATTTAAATAACCTATGGAAGGTTAATAGGGCATAAAATAAAAATCAATCAGTCAAGGAAAGTCAGAGATCCAAAGCATTGTGATAAAAACAACAAAGACCATGATACTGGTCCAGAAGAATCAATGTACAGTCGTAAGGCCATCTCATTTCATCTCGGAAATGGTCAGATGCTTGTTAACCATTACCCTGTAGTTGGTGCTCAATTCTCGTGACCTCTTTTCCATTTTCATTTTGCTAGAGAAATGTTTCTTGATTTGCAAGCTGAGGATTTGTCTTGATCTGAAAAATTAGCATATTTAAGTATTTTCTGGCAGTAGAGGGGGTGAGTACAAAAATTTATTATTGAAGCCAAAAAGGACATTTAAAAAAAAAAAAAAAAAAAAAAAAAAAAATGGAAAGAATATTGGGAAATATTGGGCAAAAAGATAGAAAAAATATATATAATTATCGACTAATAAGAAAGATGTAAACACCTTTCTTATTTCTCGATAGATCTCTGAAGAGTAAGGAACAGTAACCAGTTGGCTTTTTCTTTTATCTTTTGTTGGGTTTTTTGTTTTTTTTTTCATTTTACCTATTTACATTTTTCCTTTTTTTTTTTTTTTTTTTTTTTTCTAATATATAATAATGATGTCCACCCTGCACACGAAGACCCAAGAGCCACTTGAGGTAGAGGGTTACAGAGTAAGAGCTGCAGTTTATTGGGATATGTCATGTAGATAACAGTTAAATCTAGACTTGGACAGGTTAGGATTGTGGTGATCAGGGAAGCATCCTCTTGGGAGTCAGTTTCAGAATTTTTCTTCTTTTTTTTTTAAAACTTTTATCACTCTGTACATGCCATTGATAGACCATCGTGGAAAAGAATTCTGCATTCAGGTCCGCCCTACAATTACAAAAGTCAAGGGGATGATGATGTGACTTCATTTGCTGTACAAAAAGTTTATCCTTTTACAGAAGGTGACTGTGGTCCCTGAATTTGAATTTGTTTGAATTTCATAGTTGTGTTGTCATATCCTGCTATGGCAACAGAAAACAACTTTGAGTGAAATTAACAATAAGGATACTGCAATTGAGAAGCCTTGAAAAAGAAAGGGAATTAATATTAATAATGCAGAATGTGAAAGGTTAAGATGTCCGTTTTTACTGCAATAACTATTTGATTTGAGATTTTTTTTTTCTTCTTGTATAAACTCAATGCTACAATGTCATTTAATTAATGCCTTAAATTTCTTGACTAATATTAATATCATGTTGTTCACTTTAAAAATACTTCATTGATAAACGTAAGGCAATCTAGAAGATAGATGAACTATGTCTTAAAATCTCGTAATTTTAAAAAAAAAAAAAAAATTATAAATTTTAGTTAACCAATTTTAAAATTCCCTTGCCCACAATTTATATTTTCATGATAATTATCCTTTTTTTTTTCTTTTATTTAACCTGTGATGTCTGACTAATTACATATTTCAATATATTTTTCAAGTTTTCATTGGTTTCAGGGGAGGTAACTTTGTAGCACAAAATTGCTACTTGCCTCTTGCACTTTATTGTGCAATTCAAAAAGTTTTCTAACCAAAAAAGACGCTTGCAAATTCCATCCAAGACAAAGACACCAAGTTTTCTGAAATTCTATTTATATTGGAACTAATTTTGTATTTATTTTTTAAAGAACTCAAAGACACTAATATGGAAACAGATTTCTTCATCTAACTTTGTAATAAACTATTACAAAATCTCTCACTGAACAGTTACCATATGGCACAACTGCCATTCACAATTTAATTTCTTTTTTCAATTTAATATTGTTCACCCATTACAAGTGCCACTCAAGGTAGAGGGTTACTAAATGTGAATGTTGTAAGGAAATATAGGAAGGGTTATATGTATCATCATATGATGATGTGTACATAATGGTTGACCCTCAAATTGAAGAAGTTAAGATTGTAGAGGTTTTGACTAAAGAGGAAAATAAAATTTAATATTTTGAATTAGAAACATTATTTTATTCAACTTTTTTCTTTTTAATAAGAATACTGAAAAAGCAATGATTTATGTTGGTGATAATATTGTTAGGTAACTTTCACATCTTCATATAGATTTCTTTTTTTTTTTCTTTCTTATTTTGCTATTGAAAAAGTTATTTTTTACTGTTTTCATGATCTTTTTTTAATTTTTTTCTTGTAACAATTCACAGTTAGGTTTACCAGTTAACACAGGACAGAAAGGGTTTATATTTTCAAAACTATAATGAGAATACAAATGAAGTTTAAAAATGGTATTTTGAGAAAATTATTAATGAAATTATTAATGGGTGAAAGGTCGGCAAGTTCTAGAAATAAGTTGTTCTGTCTTTCAAAATATGTAAAAAAAAAAATTAAAAAAAAAATATATGGTTCCAAACAACATTTTTTTTTTTTTTTTTTTTTTTCCTGGATTTCATTTAAAATTCCTTTATTTTTATTTTACAACAAATAAACCTGCCTTGCAATTTATCAGATGTTTTTGTTTTTATTCTTCTTTTGAACACTGAAAATGTTTCCCAGTTCAAAGCCGTTAATCAACAAAGGTTCCATGAGCTTGTTTTGTCTACTAATTATTTTATTTTTCATCATATTGTTAACACTATACTAACATCATATTACTATCACTGGTATACTAAATATTATTGGTATAATATCGATATAATATTGATATCATATTGATATTGTATTGGTATCATTAATATCATATTGGTATTGTATTGATATTGGTATCATTGATATATTGATATTGTCCTAGTATCATTGATATCATATTGATATTAGTTTTATTCCAATAACATGATACTAAGTAAATATACCTGCATCCCTCAGGGCAGAGTAAAATTGTTGTTAGATTCGATGTGCTTTAACAATATGAAACTGAGCAGATATAAAAAATTTTGAGGAATTTAATATGGGAAGGACTTCACTTAAAGGTACGTTTCAAACTTTGTGTGATCAGCAAGGCTACTCTATGTCTGAGTCAGTTAAGGCACGTCAAATCTAACTAAATATTCTATAAAAGTATTTTTATTTTATTTTTCTTATATAGAATAAAACAACTTTCAATCATTCCCTTTATGTCAGTTGGGGAATCGCAGTTTGTGTTGTCCCTTTTAAGCCTGCTACATCTAAGTGACTCCTTTTTGGCTCCAGTTCCCCGAAATTAGATCCCTGCAAAAGCCACTCTTAAAACTGAAGGTCTCCTTTTGTTATTGTTGGGAGGAATAATAGACATAGCCTTTCTTTGATTATAGAAAAACCTTCAGAAAAAATAAGATGCTTATATTTGCCACATGAGTAAAGGAGGAATTTATCCAATCCTGAACGAAGACACCAAATATGAAATACAATATGGCAACTGAAGATCAATAACAGATGGAGTGATAAGTCATCATGAAAGTAAGTTAAGGATGTTAAAGAAATGTCTTATTGTAATTGATAATATTTAAGGTAACAACAAATAAATGTTATAGTATAGACCAGCATTTCTCAAACTTTTTACCCTTGCATAACCCTTAAAATAAATTACACGTCTCAAAGAACCCCTGTGCAAAAATAAAATTATATACCATATCTTTCTGTTTTATTGTCATTGTAGTTAAAGTGGCAAATATTGGAGTTTATATTACAATAATCAAGAATATATTGTGTGTTCATATATGTGTTACATATATGAAATTAAATAAAAAGTCAAAAATGCATTAGCCTATATCACTTTTTCTTGTGGGACCCTTGGGGACCTCTTGCGGAACCTTAGGGTTTCGAGAAACGCTGGTATAGACTGACACTACAAAATCACAAATGAAAAGGTATATCAAATAAAAAACATCATATCATTTAAAGAATTCCAAAATCAGCAACAACTAAAATAGTTAGTACATGCAACTCAAAACGAAAATCATGATATAATCAAGATTTTTACTTTTAACACAAAAGGTTGGGAACTAAACTCTCATCAGTATGAGAAAGGTCTACAACATTTAATGTCATCTAAACATTTAGTGGAGTCTATTTTCCAGAAAAACTGTTTTAAGAGAAAGATTTTATAAATTTTAACCAACAATAATACTAAATGTTCATCAATGAGTGTTGAATGTTTCCTGTATGGAAACGGCTAATATTACCATTATCATTTTAAACCCTTCCTACATCTGGTGCAGATTATAAGTTTATTTGAAACACTTATGAAATAATTTCCAAAAGCCAAAAATAATCATAATACTGTAATATTTAAAAAAAAAACACACACACACAAGAAAGAATCATCATCAAATAAACTATTATTAAAATCCAAACTACTTATGATATAATTTCAAAAAACCAAAAATGGTAATAATCCATGATCAGCATTTAGTAAAAAAGAAAAAAAAAAAAAAAAAACAGTTTATTAAAGAAGAAAATTTTCTATTTCCTGATGAGATCAAAATATTGTATTATTAAAGTGTCAGATGTAGAAAAGAACTGGAACAATGTCTGTGAAATTCAATAATTTTAATTTAAAAATAGACTATATTTGTCACATGAGTAAACAAGGAATTTATCCAATCCTGAACGAAGACACCAAATATGAAATACATACAATATGGCAACTGAAGATCAATAACAGATGGATTGATAAATCATCATGAAAGTAAGATAAGGATGTTGGTCCAAAAGAAGAAATGTCTATCAATAAACTAAAAGGATTTATAGCTTCCCAAAACATCTTACCAGGACAACAAAAAGTGACTGGAATTTTGTAAAAAAAATTTTTTTTTTTTTTAAAAAAAAAGGATTTTCTGTCTCTTATGAGATTAAGATATTGGATTTTTAAAGGAAGCTAACCAAAAGGGTCTCAAACAAAGTATAATGTCTGAAAATCAATTTTATATTTACAAAATTAGAAAAATTTGTGAACAAACTACAATGTAATATTTATCATTTACCATTTTATAAAGAAATATATATGAAAATAAATGTTTTTTATTCATAAAATTGGAACAATGTGAGCAAAAATATTTAAATAACCTCATAATGATGATTATAAATTTTGACAAAAATGCATTTTCTGGGCATTTTCTTTTATTTGCTCACCTCACAAAAATTAAAACAAGTAATAAAAAGATATGTTTTATATTTATGTCATAAAGAAATTTTGGAACTGCTGAGTAACCTTGATATATTTGAAAAGGATATTAGAATAACCCAGAAGCTATATTGGCAATAAACTGCCCACATATGGATAGAAAATGAATTCAGTAAATATAAACAAATAGAAAGGGGTATAAGTCAAGAATGTGTCTTCTCAACGGACTTATTCCTCCTATACAGAGAGGCTACACTGAGAGAATTAGCAGTCCCACCAGGATTCATTATTAGTGGCCACAATCTTAGCTGATATAGAATGGAAACTACAAGAATTCCTACAGAACATAGTGAAGGAAAGCAAGAAGAAAGGACTAAACATCAACTGTAAGAAGACAGAATGTATGGTTGTTAGCAAAAGGAACATTCCAAAATGCAAATTACAAATTGGAGATACCAAAATCAAACCAGTGCAACAATTTAAACATCTCTGAAGATTTTAACAGAAGTCAGAAAATGTGACACTGGAATCCAAAGGTGCATTGCCATAGTGAAAGATGCCTTCCAAAAGCTAAGCTAATAACTAAGAAACAGAAAAATTTCATTGGAAAAAGAATACTGAAAAAGTAACATCATTCCTCCTATATCACAGTGAATGCTGAGCAATATCACAGATGAAGAGACTTGATGCAACAGAAATTGGTTCTACAGAAGAATGCTGAGAATATCATGGACTGAACATGTGAGCAACAACAAAGTTTTTGAGAAAATGGAAATAAAATGGACACTTATACTTAGCATCAGAAAGAGAGTTAAAATTTCTGGCATAAATAATGAGGAAAGAAGCCTTGGAAAACTTGATGCTCACAGGAAAGATTGAAAGCAAGAGGAACAGAGGAAAACAATGACAATGAGAAACCCAATCCTAATCAGGAAACAAGGGATAAACCTCTACTCCTGTTCAAAAGACTGGGGAAGAGTGTGAACTGGACGATAGGTGAACATATCTATTCCAACTGAAGGAAACAAAAATAAAAAATAAGAATAAATAGTAAATAAAATTTCAGAGCTTAGACAAGTTTTCCACGCTTACCATATTCTACAGACCAGACCTAACAGGAGTGGTTTTTATATACAAGCCTAAGATTTAATATTGACTAATAGTAACATTTTTCAGTATGTGAACAATTTCATTAAATTTAACTCTTAATTTTTTTTTATCAGTTCACCCCAAGCAAGGTGATAATGCCACTAAGATGCAAGGGGCTACTAGGAATAAAGGAGAATGAGAAGACTTTAAAAAGGAACTGGAAGCCCAATCCTAAACAGCAAACAAGGGATAAACTTGTTCAAAAGACCAGGGAGGAGTGTGAACCAGCCATAGGTGGACCTATCTACTCCAATTGGTGGAAGAGAGAAAAACTGAAGCAGATTTTAGAAGAAACTGGAAACCCAATCCTAAACAAGAAACAAGGGATAAACCTCTACTCTTGTTCAAAAGACTGCAGAGGAGTGTGAACCTATCTACTCCAATTGGTGGAGGAGAGAAAAACTGAAGTAGATGTTAGAAGGAACTGGAAAGCTAGTCCTAAACAGAAAACAAGGGATAAACCTCTACTCCTGTTCAAAAGAATGGAGAGGAGTGTGAATCAGCCTTAGGTGAACCTATCTACTCCAACTGGTGAAGGAGAGAAAAACTGAAGTAGATTTTAGAAGGAACCGGAAACCCAATCCTAAACAAGAAACAAGGGAAAAACTTCTGTTCAAAAGACCAAGGAGGGCTGTGAACTGGACAATAAGCAAACGTATCTGTTTGTATTGAAGGGAAAAAAATAGTCAATAAAATTTCAGTGTTTATACATGGTTGCCATAATTACCATATGTTATAAACTGTACCTATGAACACTAATGAGTATGTCTCAATCCTCATAAATACGTCGGACACTATTGTAAGTGGGGTTAAAATGCTGTCTAAGTAGTCCACCACTAGCAGTTGTTTATTTACTTCACACCGCTGGCAAGTATTGTATTTTGTTGATATTATAAAGATTATCATTTCATTTCGAGCCTACATTTTGTTTATTCCTCATTCAGTAACCCTTAATAGGTTACAACACCATATTCTACAGACCAGGCTATATAGGAATGGATCTTGTAATCTAGCAGCTGACCTAGGCTTATTGTAAATATTTTAGATTAATAAATAAATCATCACATGATATTTTCCATTTCTTGTTTATATTGGTGTGCATTCAACAAAAAGAACAAGTGAAATAACACCTCTGCGAGAAAAAGAAAACACAAATCCTGATTCCAGATATTTTTGGATTCTTTTTGTTAATCACCTGCAATGGTCTGGTGGTAGGTAGACAACATCCTAGCTGCTGTCCTCTCATGAAAGACTAATGGACCAGATCTTCACTTTGGCCAGTGAGAACTTCAACTGCCGTATTCAACTATATCTCTCTAACTGGTTCTATATCTGCATCAATGACTTCTTACCATGGTCCCTCGAACCATTGTCACTGGTCATTTTCTCCTACTGCCTCACTATATCTACTACAGTACAACATGCCAATTATAATCTTCTAATGAATGGCTTCTCTCTAGCTTGCTTTAACCATGATTCTGCTTATATAAGTACACAACTGGAATTTCCTACCTTCCAACTGAGTGGCACTTGATCCTAAATGTTTTCATTTATTTATTTAATAGCTTAAAAGCCATGCTCCGTGCAGACTTTTAAGCTAGTTAAGCCCCAAAACAAAGTGACTACTGGTCCAGTTTAGAAAACAGCAATGATAATTTTGAAGAAATAACTTTGAATTTTTCAATTTATTCCATGAAAGTTCAAAACCTCACTTAAACCATTTGTGTCAAAGGTCCAATTTGGGCTGAAAATTAAGTTTTTCAAATAACAAACACCATGGAATTCAAAACCACACGTCCCAAAACCTCTCACATTAACTCTGATTCCTTGGCATTTTGAAGAAATAAAATTGATTTCCTCAATTCACAAAGTTTTGAAGATATTTTAAATTGAATTTAAAACAAAAATTTTTAAATTCAAAAGGTTTTTTTTTAAATTCCATATAAATTTTAAAAATCACTAATTTTTTTCAGTTATTTTAAAATTTAAACTTTTAACTGTTCCCTGCTCATCTAGACACAAATTCCAATGCTGGATGTTTAAGTACCAAATGAAGGGCAAATTTTCAATCCTAGGATCATCCTGATTCCAAAAAGGTATACGTCTATGTAAAACAAGTGCGACTTGAGTTAGTGAGGTTTCAAGACAAACAGACAGACCTTCTTACTTGCAAGCAGTAGGTCGCTGATTTGAAGATTTCTCATGTAGATTTTAAATCTTACTTTAAACACGATTCTGCTTATATAAGTCCACAATCATAATTTCCTACCTTCCAGCCAAGTGGCACTTGATCCCAAAAGTTTTCATTTATTTATTTCTTCTTATTTGTGAACAGTGGGTGTTTGAATTGAAAATTTCACTTGTAGGTTTTACTGTTGGTCATAAAATACTTAGGAGGCATGGTGGAGTAACAGATAGTGGCTCAGGTTGAGGAACTGAAGAGCCGAGTTCAAATTCCAGTCGAGTTCATTACATTCACTTACATGTTAATTCCCTTGTGGAAAGGTATGCATCCATCTCTTCTCCATGCAGCTACAGGTAAATAGCAGGATAGCTTTGTGTATCGACTAGTCTAAATTCAAAGCACCCTGGAGAGGTTTGTGCTCTGTCAGGCTATCTTGCCAGGGAAACACCACTGCTACTATGGCTGCAGTATATGTGGGGCCCCTAAAGGGTTACAGGACTTGATGGTAAGTGCAACACTGAGATCCATAGATGTATTGGGATGGCCAAGGACACATCCCTAAAAGCTGGGCAGAGTATTGTGAGACAGGAGAATTTCTTTGGTAACAAAGAAAAGAATACTGAGCTGTTACGTGACATCTGTCCTTCTTTATGGCAGCGAATGTTTGACGATTTCCTCAAAGATGAAGAAGAGACTTGAGGCGATGTAGTTTGACAGAAAGATGCTGAGGATATCATGGACTGAGCATGTGAGCAATGATGAGGTCTTAGAGAGGATTCAAACAAGGAGGAGGCTTATACTTAACATCAGAAAGAGGCAGCTGAAGTTTCTGAAACACATAATGAGGAAAGAAGGCCTGGAGAATCTGATCCTCATGGGTCGAATAGAGGGAAAGAGAGACAAGGGAAAACAACACATGACATATCTAGCGGGCTTAAGCAAGTGGATGACAGGACGTGGTCTGGGGGAGAAAGCAGAGGGAAAGAACTTGTTGAGTGCTGCAAAGGACAGGAGGTGGTGGAGAGCTGTAATCGCCTATGTCCTGAAAGGACATGGCACATAAAAAGAAAAAAGAAAAGATCATGATAAAACACCAGTTGCTTCCAGCTCAGATAAAATCATTTAGAATCAACTTTACTATATGAGTGTCGTGATTATGGCAGGGTCCCATTTCATCACAAGTATGGCTGAACCCCAAATAGGAAGAAATATTGGTTAGAAGATTGTGTTGTGCCAGTCATCTCATTCCTTTCTCCAACTCCTGTCCCTAAAAAAAAATTGGAATTCAATTTTTGGTTTGCCTTTATTTTCAAGTTATACAAACAAATTTGCATTCATTTTTTATTTTAAGCTAAATCTTTTAGCCTTTTTATTACTATCCACTAAGGTACGATCCATTAAGGTTCTATCTACGGCAAGCAAAGAAGAAGCAGAGGAGAACATGGGCTGACATCATCACCGAATGAATTGAAAGAGCCTTTGCCAAGATCCCAACAGTGACACACAACTGAGACATGTAGAGGATGTCAGATGCTCAGCTCTGCAGCAACTCAATGACCACACCCAGATATGGGACCAATGATGACAAATTTTCACTCATCACAAATATTTATCATGATTATCTGGTCTTTTTTTAAGCACTCATAATAACTTGAAGACAGGGCACTTTGATGTGGCGTAATGATTAGAAAGGTTGTCTCGTTAGATCAATTACAACTGAATTGTGAGTTTGATCCTCACTGGGTGCCTCATACTTTCGGTCTTGTTATGCTTAGAAAATCACCATAATAAATAGGAATCATTGTAGGGATACATCTATCAGGGCAGTTTCTAACTAACATGTATTTCTTAGGTTTGGTTGCAAGGATTTTAGTAAGGGCTGTAATATATCTCATACTTTTTTATTTTTTTATTTACTAATATTCACTTGATACAATGCCCAAGAGCCACTCAAGTTAGAAGGTTACTAAATAAGGTGTATGATGTGAATGTAAATGGAGGTAAAAGGAAGTGAAGATGACGACTTAAAGGGATTGTAATGTTCATTGTAGAATCCATGTCGGAATCTGTCCCACAAAGTTGCAGCTCTTAGAGAAAAAAAACCCGAGCGATATTTCCTCAATCTATCCAGGCATATTTCAGGGCAGATTTCTCAGGTGTGGTTGCAGGGAATTGAGTGAAGCTTGTAATGTCTCATAGAAGCTTTTTCATTTTATTTGTTACTAATGTTTTAATACATGGCTGATGCTAACCTCCATGAGAGTCACTCCTTGTGACATCTTGGGCTAACATTTTCCACTGAAGAGGAAAGATTATATTGAATCAATTGCTAGCTAAATTGGCTCACGGTGTCATGATAGACAATTTTTCTTGCTAAAATCTATTTTACCCATTTCTAAGTCCATGCACTAAACATTGCTGCTACATATGGTCTGGTGCTCTTGCTATAAATTTAGAGATTCTTGATAAAATCCAAAGTTATCAGTCCCGACTTTCCACTGCCGTAACATGGCTTCCCTTTGCCTTTTCTATAAATACTTTCATGGTAATTGTTCTGGTGAGCTTTCCTCTTTCGTACCTAAATATTAAAAATTTAAGCACAGTACTAGATTGGCCTTATCATTTTACAGTTGAAATGGCTAAATGTAACCATAATCCAAGGATGTGAGGCCTGGTGACATTGGTAGCTCAACAAGACCTCTTTGATCTATGCATTAACCCCTATGGTTCACAACTTTTGCCTCACCCCGTATATTATCCATATCCTTATAATCTTCACTTCCTTCTGCCTCCATTTACAGTCATTTCACATAACTTATTTAGTAACCCTCTACCTTGAGTGGCTCTTGAACCTTGTAATATTTTTTTTTGTTTTTAATCATTTTACCCCAAGCAAAACAATGAAATCACTAAGATACAAGGGGTTACTGAGTGTGAAAGAACATGAGGAAAAAAAAACATTATTAAGAAGACAGACGATAACAGTTGACATTGCATTTAAATTTTTGAAGGTCAAATTTGACTGGAAAGCAAGAGGCTAAAAGAGAGCACCACAAGCAAGAAGTGTGAGAAAAGAAACTGTTAGGATAGAACTTATGGTTACATTTAACCATTTCAACTGTAAATTGATGAGACCTTGCTGCCAATCTAGTACTGCACTTAATTTCAGAAAGTCTAGGTACCATAGCGAGGAGCTCATTGAAACAATTACCATGAAAGTATTTATAGAAAAGGCAGAGGGAAGCAACTTTACAGCAATAAGAAAGTGACTGAAGCCAAGGAGCCAGGTCAGGACCAGTAATATTGCTGATTCTTCTGTGGATTTTATCAAGAATCTCTAAATAAATAGCAGGAGCACTGGACCATATTCAAAACATAAGTGAATGGTAGACATATAGATATGTAAGATAGATTCAGGAGAGAAAAATTGTATAGCATGATATGGTGAACCAACTTTCTTGGCAGAAGACATAGCAATGGATTCAATATAGTCTTTCATGTCAGGATGTGTTATAGTGGAACACACCTATTCTATAGTTAATAGACTCTCCCGCCTATAATAAGTAGGAGTAATAGGAGTCGCTCAGGGGGTCAATCAGTCGATGCCGGATGACCATTAGTCGGATACTAAAAGTATCAGCCACCACAACTAGATTACGTCATTACCTATTATATCAAGTTCCTAACGTTTTGTACGTCGAACCTATTTTAGGACTGACTTAGTACAAATACAAGCCTCCACTGTTGAACCACTCCATAACAGGATGTTAGCCTGAGAAGGTACAACGAGTCACTCTCCTGGAGGTTAGCATCAGTCATGTTGATGGAAGGCAGAATAGGGTCTCTCAGATGAGCAGTTTTGTCTTGGAGGCATTAAAATTAACAAGCCATTCCTTGCCCCAGTTAACAACAGACTGTAGGTCATTTTTTAGATCAGCCACCAATTTGACCTTATCAAACCGATCAGACATCGTATCAAAACTGGAGTAAATGGTTGTATCTTCAGCATAGATTCCAAGTTGAGAGCTGATGTCATCAGGAAAATCGTTACTGAAAATTAAAACCAAAGTGGGACCAAGGATAGAGCCCTAAGGGACACCTGCATTAGTACAGAAGGTTTTGTCTTGTTCTTATTTAGCACTGCTCAGTTATTGTTCGTCCTGTTTTCACTTGAGTCCGAGTTCATACTACCCAGGCCAGGGATTGAACTCACAATTACTATGCCATCAAATTCACAAACAAAGCTTTAATTTTTTTTTTTTTTAAGCATTTCACCCCTAGCAAGGCAGCAAGCAAGGGGTTACAGAGGATTTGGAGTGAGAGCAGATAGTAATGATAGAGGAGAGGATGAGGAGAAGGATAGTGGATAGATCAAGGCAACTGGAGATGTCGATTGACATTATATTTGAATAGTTGGAGATTAAAGCTATCAGGGAAACAGGAGTAGGGAAGGGAGTTCCACAGGCGAGAGGTGCAAGACATGAAGCTATTAGAGTAGAAGAGACGGCTACATTTAACAGTTTCAACAGTGAAAAGGTGAGAGTGCGATGCCAGCCTCATAGGACGCTTGAATTTGCAAAGTCTTGGAACCAGCGAAAACAGCTCATTGGAGCAATTACCATGAAAGTAGTTGTAAAAAAGACAGAGAGCGGCGACGACATGTCTGTGAGAGAGCGACTGCAGACAAGATGCCAGATCAGGGCCAATTATATTGCATATCTGTCTCTGGATCTTATCAAGAACCCCGAGGCAAACAGAATTCTCTAAGCTGTTGTCTCATGGAACAATCTTGAAGCTAAAAATTGGAGCCTTAAATGTAATGTCCCTACTGCCTCTTCTTTTGTAGCCTTGATGTCAAGCTTGACTACCTCTGTGCTGTTAAAGCCTTGCTGACAAGTTTGGATCTCTTTATTAATGGCCTCCTATACTTACTGAGAAGGCTGTAATTGTGGTGATAGAGAAATAAACTTACATCATTTGAACTGTCATCCTCATCTTCAGTGCCATATTCACAATGTTTCAGCAGGTGATTGGAATTTCAAACCAAACCCTTTATTTCGTCCACCAGGGTAGATTGTTCTAGTTCCACGTGCCATGCCTCTTCCGGATGTCAGTTATTTCCCTTTAACTCAACTCTCCTGTGGTCTGGTATTGAACTCATTGGGTCTAATCACTGGATCTAACCAACGTCTTTATCCACTGGGCCATGTGTCCTTGGATTTATGAATTTTGGGGATTTATAAACCTAATGTCTCAAGAACCATTTTTAACCAGTGCTCATATTTCAATTTTTCTGTTATTAGTATTGCATTGCGAAATAAAGGGTTCAGTTCGAAATTCCAGGCTGGAGCATACAACGGCCGAAACGTTGGGGATATGAAGATGAGGATAACAGTCCAAGTGATGTAAATAATCAAAGTAATTGTAATACCTAATCTCAGAGATAGAGACAGATAAAGAAATAAACTAATAAAAATAAACAACAAAACCAAAATTTTATCGTCTCTAAAAATAGATGGATAATAAAAATTGATAGGTAGACAAAGCTATACTTCAGCCAAAAATTGAGAAAGTTTTCAAAGCCAGGCCGTAAGAAAAGAAATAAACAAATTTCCCAAAATAGATAGTTCGACCAACTAATTAAAAACTTTCAGAACCAGCCTGTGAGCCAATAAGAAGCCAGCAGCCTTTTCAAAGCAGATCTATAGATGTGTATATAAATAAACAGAAAATCAACCAAAATCAAAGTCAATAAATTTTGTACATTCTCCAATGCTGCAGTCATTGTGACATACCCAGAGATGAAATACGACATTTGCATGAGCTGACCACCTTAGATGGTTAAGCCATCCTTGCTCCATTGAAAACAAACATACCTTCCTTCACCATGTGGTCAAGCTACTACACTCAGATACATACACACATATATAGAAAGAGATGGAAAGTACTTAGGAAATAAAAGTGATTCTCACTGTTACAGTGCATTTCTTAACTTATTTAATTGTAAACATATCGAAAAATATTTGTGAATGTGAAAGGATCATGATAAAAATAAGCAGGCATGCTATTTGTAATTTATTCAATCGGACATATATATATATATATATTATAATAATAATAAGAGGTAGCTATTTGTATTCAATGAGGACACCTGTCTACTAGGGTGGCTAGCCAATCCCTATTGCAGACGCTTTGTGGTTTAAACTGTAACTATGATGAGCAGACCTTAGTCAGTTTCTGGGAATGAGCGAATTATGTAGCATGATCAACAAGGTGAACAAGGCCAGCTTACTCAAGCCCTCGGTCATGATGACTTGAGAATTTGTGCTAGCACAACTATTGACGGCTCCCAATTACCCAATTTCGCTTACAAGGCTTGGGTCAATGCGTGGTATGGTTTTCATGCACTTTCCAAAGGTGTCACACACTGGGATAAACCCCTCCAGTCAGATAACATCAGGAAGTCAACTTCCTGACAAATCAACCATAGTGAGATTTGAGACTGGGTCTCATGGTCAGAATCTGAAGGTTCTAACCACTCATATATATATATATATATATATATATATATATATATGATGGACTCTCCCGTCAGTTTTGACAACTTTGTTTATTTAACTTTTGTGTGTGAGTGCATGAAGTGACATTTCAGTCCCGCTAGTGATTTGCAAGCAGGACTGAAAGTTGTTGGAACCTCATACATCAAACTAACGGGAGAGTCCATCATTATTATATATATATATATATATATATATATATATATATATGCACGCTACCTCTTTGTCACGAAGGCGCATTGGAACAATTGATATGACGTTTCGAAACCCCACACAAAAACGCACAACATGCACACAGGTTGACCAAATACAGTGATCAAATCACTCACATACATGGACGACACTCATATCACCGGAGACACGAGGAGATATATATATATATATATATATATATATATATATATGTGTATGTATACATACATACATACATTTTTATGTATGTATATGCTGATGTTGACAACTTAAGAAGTACGTGTGTGCGTGTGTGTGTGTGTACTGGTTCCATGTAGCTTGGGAAATATGTGTGTATGTGTGTGTGTGTGTACTGATTACTTGTGGTGGGATAGTGTGTATGTGCGTATGTGTGTGTGTGCGTGTATAGGTACAAATAAGTTTATGAATTCCTCGTAGTAAGACAGTATATGTATGGAGGAAATATCATACACACATATATACACATATGCTGACAGAAACGCACCAAAATGGAAACAGATCCAAGAACACATAGGGTCAGTAAAACATTAAAGATAAAATGCCGATAAATAATTTATCATCTCGCTGGACCAACCTTAATTGTTTTATGACCCTTTATAGAACTCTTCATTGCCAATTCAAGAAGGAAATTCGGATTACCAACACACAAACAGAGAATGTCTCATATCGAAATATTTAACATTGAACATGAGGAAAAATTAATTATTTTAATAATATGTAGAAATCTCCACTTTTATCTGAAGACGGTCATGAGACCAGAAACACGTGTCGTAAAATTATGTAAAAACCAAAGCATAATATTTTTTCTAAATAAATCCACATTACAACCAAAAACGTTTATGCACACCTCTTTTCTCTTCTTTTAATATATATATATATATATATGTAAATATATATATATATATATATATATATATATATATATATATATATATATGTATATAATATATATATATATATATATATATATATATATATGTATATATATATATATATATATATATATGTAAATATATATATATATATATATATATATATATATATATATATATATATATATATATATATATATATATGTATATATATATATATATATATATATATATATATGTGTATATATGTATATATGTATATATATGTGTGTGTATATATATGTGTGTATATATATATGTATATATGTGTGTGTGTGTATATATGTGTATGTGTATATATGTGTGTATATGTGTGTGTGTATATATATATATATGTATATATGTGTGTATGTATATATATATATGTATATATATATATATATATATATATATATATATATATATGTATATATATATATATATATATATATATATATATATATATATATATATATATATATATATATATATATATATATGTGTATATAATGTATGTACATAAGAATACTTTTATTCTTCTTTGACAATTCGTCTAACCACTGTATGCATGCCACTTAACAGACAAGCAGCATTTAGCGGCAGAACATTCAGCAGGACCCTTTCAGTTGGAAGCATTTATTTAAAGCAATCTTTATTGATTTTGAAAACCTTGTCGGCATTCACTCTGACATCTTTTTTTTTTATCTGAACATTGCAGTAATAAAACATTTTTTGATTATATAATGAATCCAGTTCAGAATCATCTATCGTTTAGTTTTATTTTTATTTTCATAATCTAATCACATCATTTTTTTTTTTTTTTTTTTTACTGTTTTAGGTTTTTCTTTCTCTTCAGATATAAAGTTATTCTTTTGGCAAAAAGAAGAAAATAAATATTAAAATCCTTTGAACTTTTCCTTTTGTATTCGTTAGAATTCCTCAGTCAGTTCAATTTCAGTAGTGATCGTCAGACGTTAGGGCGAAATTCATAAAAATGCTTATTTGTTCAAGCAAAAAAAAGACCTCTTTATAATTTGGTTCTATCTTTCTCTCTCTTTAAAAAAAAAAAGACAGAGAATGCTTAACTAATTTTTGAATTCCAAAGAACACAATACAGAAAGCAGCTTTAGAAAAATTCTTTAAATTTGAAGGAAGCTTTCAAAATTAAGAATTAAACAAAGAATTTGAAGAATGCCAAGAAAACAGCTGAGAAAACATTTTTAAAAGAGTTTTTTTTTTTACTCTCTATTTATAATTTTAGTAAAACTACTAATAAAATAATAACAGCAAAGTCTATTAATTTAGCTTGTACTAATTTCTGCATACTAGCCAAATACCTAGTTCTACAAGCAGAGGAATGTTAAAAAACTTCACATAACTCTAAAATATCTGTATAAATGACATTTCCAGCAAGACATCTATTTTCCAATGTTCCTTTTGCTATTATGCTAAATCCACTTGAATTTCCTACTCAGGACATAGCTATCAGATTGTTGCAAAAGTTTATGCCTGAAAACTTGACACTAGTGTTTGTTTTGGTGCCAATTTCTGGTGTCTTTTAGATCGAAACCTTGCATCTTTCACTTGCAAGGCAGACTTTGTTGAATGTTGATATTTTGTTCACAAATGAATGCTGCAAAGATGGAGGAAGAAAAGTTACACTTTTGTCATATTATAATCTATGAATTTCAGAAAGGATTAATCATAGAAACTGCAATAAAAAAAACATTCAGTAGATTTTATTTGGACCACGCTCCAGCTCTTCAGATGCTCCAAAAATAGTTTGTCAGATTTCGTCAGGGTGATTTTAACCTAAACGATCAACCAGGCTCTGGGTGACTTTTCAATGTTGATGAAGACCTACTTGTTATGGAAAATAAACAGACAATTTTGATGGAAGAGATTGCTAAATATTTAAAAAATCAATATCTCAACCATCTTCACCATTTGAAGTGACTTAGATTCAAGAAAAATGGCCGATTTTGGCAAATTGAAAATGTCCCATTTTCCACCACAACAACACATGTTGCAAAACAGATCTTGCAGAAGTTTGAAAGAGTTGAAATGGGACCCCACCTTCCAACACTCACAGTATTCTTCTAACTTGACCCCTTTAAGTTTTCATTTGTTCCAGTCTCTACAGAACAATTTAAATGACAAAAAATTTGACTCTGTGCAGTCAGTTGAAAACTACCTCAGAAACTTCTTCCAACAAAAAACACAAAATTTCGACAAAAATGACATCAACAAACTTGTAGAACGATAGGAGACAGCTGTTAAAAACAATGGCGACTATGTGCTTTTTGTGAGTATGTACCAAACTTTAGTCATAAAGTAATACTAATAATGAAAAGTGTATTGACTGAGAGTATTGTGATAAGAAGCTACAATAACAAAATGGCCATCCTGGGTATGACGATAAACTACATCCGCGTCCTGGGTAAGATGATAAACTACATCCAACAGCAAGGCCTCTGATCAGGAGATTTTAAGGAGCATGGAAACACCTCTTAATTGCTGGTGTTCCCAGATCCACTCTGACCTGGGGTGGTAGCACCTGTTAGGGTCCCAGCTATATAGTTAACCTCCAAACTGGGGTCAAAAGACTATAAAAATGTAGAAATTATTACCATCAATATATTTTTGGAAAAAAACATTACTAACTATACATTTTTTGAAAAAAAATTACCATCATTGGAAAATTATTACCAGAAAAAGATTTTTGAAGGAAAATATATTACCAGAAATAGATTTTTGGAAAAAAAATATTACCACCAATGAAAATTTTGTCAGCATTACATAACCCATTGAGGTTGATATGCTGTAAAACAAACCAAACCAATAATAAAATGGAGTAAAACATAATGGGAATATGCCATTTTTACATTTAATAAAAGTTGGTGGTGCTTCTTTCTTGTTGTGGGGGTACTGATTCTTATCATTTTACTTTAGGTTTTCAAACAGATAAGAAAAAAATTAAAAACATCATTTCAAGGTTTTAAAGTCAGTTTATATTTTCTAGAATAAATAAGTTTACTGGCATAAAAAAAAAAAAATCAAGACAAAAATAATTTTATTTTGCAATTAGAAAAAATTCTTTATATAATTGGTGATCATTCGTACCCAGAGTGGCACAAATCTGTCTTTTCTCTTGAACGTGCACTCTGTGACTTTGTCAGAACTTTCAAAAAGATGCACGTGTTCCTGCAGAAAGAAAAAAAAGATAATTATTATTATTATTATTACTAATAATTATGAGTTTATAGGACAAAAATTGGTTTATATCAGTCAAAATATAGAAAATAACTTTAGAGTTAAATATATTTTGTGTTCCAAATTTTCCATAAACACTGGTTCCAATGTTATAGGAATGACTGCCAAGAACATCCCCTCCTCCCCCAAATAATAGACAAATCCTACAGATGCATGCTGGGATTTCTTAACTAATAAAAATGGACCAGTTCTCAGACTCATCCACTATATTTTTGTACTTCCTTGTCTTGAAGTCAGATTGCTATAACTGAGTGTATCCTTTTTGCATGGTGTCTTACTGTGCTTTGCTTTCAATATATATATATATATATATATATATATAAAAGTTCAACATATCTCAACATAGAGTGACAGTCTGTTTCATTAAGCATTTAGCATGAAACAGACTATTGCATCTGGCAGTGAAACGAACACTTTTATATTTACACATGTTCTATCTCTGATATTGAGCACTTTATCACATAAATATAGCACACTTAAGACTATATTTCTTAATATATATATATATATATATTTCTTAATATATATATATATATATATATATATATATATAAGAATGGATTTTTCATTTATTAATCAGATGTTTTTATTTTATTGCTTATATATATTGCTATATTTTTAACAGATACAAATATTTGAGTAGATGCTGTGTTTATTTATTAAACAGTATATTTTTTTATTTCCATCTCTTGGCCTGAATATTTGAGAAATCTTATTAGAAAAATATGTGTTCAGCAGGATTTGAACCTGCGTTTCCCTAGGGGAAACTTATTAGATCTGACATGCTTTAACCTCTTGTCTACAAAGAACCCCATGACCAAGCAAAATCTTCAATAATGATTTTGAACACAGACCTTTCCCGATTCTCAAAATATACATCTCTGCTCAGTTTCGAATCCTAATGTAAACAAAGACAATTTTTAGAATTTCAATGTCCTTATACATACATACATACATATATATATATATATATATATATATATATATATATATATATATATATATATATATATAAATAGCAATAATAATTGTAATTGTTGAAATAAAATTGTCCACTTAGGATGTTTAACTAATAATATAATATATAAAGCAACTGTATCAAATAATATTATCACAGAAGAAAAAATTTCCATAGAAGAAACTGAAACCACTTTTAAAGAAAGATTTAATAATCATGTCATTTAAAATAGATAAATAACAATAACATAATACAACAAATACAAAATAAAATATTATAATTTAATTTATAATATAACATAACAACGTGTTAAAGTTTCAAGTGTGCAATTGGAAAAATTGTTCATAAATTCAACCAAACTGGACAGATGTGAAAACACCATTGCATGCTCGTTTATGATGTTCAACTGAAAACATTGCTGCAGTGCACGAGAATGTGGCTGAAAATCCAGACCCTTCTATTCATTATCGCACACAGAATTGAATCTCTCCACAACAACATTACATCATTTCCAATTGCACTCTCAGTTGGTTGATTATGTTGACCAAAAAAATTGTGTTGTGTGCGAAATGCATTTCTGTTTGAACGGCCATTTTTGTAATAGGCTTCAATAACTTTAACACGTCGTTTGAATGTTAATCTTTCCAGGGTTGAAATTGCCAAAGACTTAAGTTGTTAAAGAGAAAAATCATTAGATGCTTAAACTTGATTCACATTTAAAATCAGTCCAAGTTATTTGGACACGCTTTATATATATATATATATATATATATATATATATTTGGTGTTATAAATTAATTGATTACAGTATTATGAGATTATATGTGTGTATATATATAGATATAGATAGAAATGTTATTAATGTTGGGTTCTAAGAATATTAATAGTATTTGCATATTATACTAATAATCATAAAATCTATTTTGTAATCTCCTTTGGTCTTATGGACCCATGTAGACATCAATTCTGTTCTCACGTTCAGCAAGTTAGGGTTATTTAAGTGTTTTAATATAAGCTTCTCCAACAAACACAAGTTACATCTGTCTCCCTTTCCATGGTTTGGCTTTCATGATTATCTTGGAGATAATAGTTGGATTTTTATGGTTGTTTTTTTTTTAATATATACTTATAGCTCTGTTATATAGCATTGAGTACTGTATTTATAACACCTGAGGAAGAATATATTTAAACGTACATGCAAGTATATGCGGTATATATGTATATTTATTTATCATATATATATATATATATATATATATATATATATGTATGTGTGTGTGTATCTCATGTAAATTTTTTTTGTCCTGTTCTGTTTCCCTACTCACTTGTTTGTTTAAAACTTTGTTAATTCTGCTTGTTGAGAATTATGTCTATTAGTCCATAGCCAATTATTCCACAAAATATGTTTTAGAATCAGCTAACCAAGCAGGATCAGGAATATGGTAAGTCCTCTAATATCAGAAGCACTTTTATTACTCTGCACTTTTGAACATGTACCAGCTAGCAATGCTGTTTGTAAGTAAAGGAGTTACTATATATTAAAATAAAAACATCTCAGGCTAAGTCATTCCCGCATCTGAGTGACTTCATATACACATGTCATTATTTGCACCTTTCTGACAGACATATTCTTCTGCCTTCTGCAGGTGTATTACATGGTGGAATTTGGACAATAATTTTGAACATTCTGTTCTCATGTTCATGGGATGGAAAGTGGGAATGATATTTTTTTTAATGAGAATAACAAATAGACAAGCAGACATGGCACCATAAAATAAAAACGCAATTTGCTGCACTTATTTTGATTAACCACATTACTTAGAATGGTTACTTTGCTACTTATTGTTATAGTGGAACACACCTATTCTATAGTTAATAGACTCTCCCACCTATAATAAGTAGGAGTAGTAGTAGTAGCAGTTTACAGTGAGTTGGTCAGTCAGTCGATGTTGATCACCGTTAGATGGATACTAAAAGTATCAGCTGAAACCACTAGATTTCTCTCGTCATTACCTATTATATCAAGTTCCCAACATTTTGTACATCGAACCTATTTTAGGACCGACTAAGTACAAATACAAGCCTCCACTGTGAAACTACAACACTTATATAAATATAAAGAAATCTTAGTTGGCAATAACAGAAGTGACTAAAAAATAATATAAGTGACTATATAAGTGACGATCTGTAGTGATAATAAAATAAATAAATAAAAATAAAAAAAAATAATAACAAAACCAAAATTTCAACACCTCTAAAAATAGATATATATTCAGAATCGCCAGGTCACAAAGCCATATTTCAACCAACCAATAAGAAAGTTTTCATAACCAACATAGAAAGCTGCAATCCAACCAGAAGCAAAGTGGAATTTTCCAAGTGGATCTTTGGATATGTATATAATGAGATTGAAAATTAACCTAAATCAGAATCAATTAATTAATTTTGTCCATACTCTGATGCTGCAATCATCTTAACCAGAACTGAAATGCAAAATTTGCACAACCAGCTGGCGACCTGAGATGTCTAGAGTCCTGCTACATTTAAATACATAGATCCTTTCTTTCACCACCTTTTAAGCAGCTGCATTGCTGAACAGACGTCTGCTATATTTGGATACATACATACATATATATATATTAATATATATTTGGGAAGGAACCTTTCTTTTAAATATCTTTTGTTAGATTTGACAGACAAGGAAAATTTAATTTTTTATTTAGTTTTTCCACTGGTCTTACATTTTCCCATTTGGTGGGAGCAAGTGAGTACAAAAATTGTCCATTGTCCCAAGTGCTTTCGACCACTTCTTTAGCCATTTTAAAGGGGGTTTGTTTGAAGTGGGGTTAATTTCTCTTCATGTTTTGAACTGTTTAAGATGCATTTTATTTTTGTATTGTTCTGAATATTGGTAGGAGTGTTTATTATTCCCATCCTAGAAAAACCAAATAAATTAAAGTTTTCCTTGTCTGTAATATATATATATATATATATATATATTTGAATAAAACAGACCACTTTAAGCTTCCATGTAATAATTATTTCCCACAGCCCTTTTAAAGGGAACTGATCATCAGACTTTACTTCCAAATGTTGAAATGAAAATGAAAAGAAATTTTACACATTTTTGACGGGTCGTATTATTCATTATGAAATTAATGAAGATGAGGATTTTATTTATGGATCAAGACATGAAATATTAGATGTACCATTTCAATTCTTTATCCTTAATTTAACTTGGTGTGGGCCAGACATCAACTTCCTTTAACGTATGTTATCTTTAGATATAGATGGGTAAGGGTGAAGAAACAAAAAATAACATAAAAGGAAAAAGATATAATAAAATAAATCATGAGAAGAGGTTTCACCCAATTTCTTAGACGCTGTTAATTCACATTACTTTAAAGGGTATATTTAACCTCACTAAAGTTTGATATAAATTCTAAATGTCTAAACAATCTACGAAGAATTTAATTTGATGTTTGTTGGAGTTTTGGGTATTTTCTATGAAATAGTCGATTGGAAAAAAATTCATAGAAAGTACATTGAAAGAATAAATTCAAACTCCATCTGGTAATCTTTTTTATTTTCTTAAACTTTTTTCTTGTTGATTATTAAGTTGACATCTATCCATTTGAGTTTTGTTCATAAATTAAACTCATGACTGTTTTTTGATACCTACATAATTATCAAAGATTATTCCAATTTAAATAATTTTATCATCAATAATGATTATTAAAGGGTGTTATGATGTTGATTTGGGGTTAGTAGAGACAAACGCCAAATAACACGTAACAATAAAAAGGGTTTTAATAGGTTGGTAAAAGGTACAGAAATCGCCTGAGTAGTAAATAACTAGCTCAGCTAAGAACTTCTGGTCTATCTGTTTTCATTCAACTGACATGCCACTATTTAAAGTCTTTGTTCACAGACGCAGACAAGTTCATCTTCCAGAGGGGTGGTAGGTTTCCGACACAACAAAGGGTAATATATTTCAATTTAAATTAAATTATCAATTTAAAATTTACCTCTGTATTATTTAAACTCATTTCCAATTGGAGAATATTAGAGGAGAAATTGGGATAAAACATTATAACAGAAAATTAGGTCCTTCTTTTATAATATTCTATATATCCATACACATACAGCCATCTACACATATCCAACACCTATCTATATCCATTTTACATACATACACCTATATACATATAAACCATATATACACATACACAAAAACTATATGTATATACCCATACATACACATATACACCTGTAGAAAACACATACCCATATATACACATATATAATTATATATATATATATATATATACACACATATATATATATACACATATAAATACCCACATACATGCATACATATACATTTATACACATACACACATTAGACGTACACACACATATACACATATATACATATATATACACACATACACCCACATACACATGCATTCAAAGAACATATCAATATCCATACGTAATTACATTCTCCCATATTATATATCTATAATTAAAATCCATACATATATATATATATATATATATATTACTCGCATCTCATATCTATGGCAAGACATATAAGTACCCATCTAATTATACACATCCACACTCACGTATACATTAAAAAAAAAAGAGAACCTGCATGCCTCTCTTTCCATATAAAAACATGTACATATTAAAGACATATCAGTGTTCAAGTACAATACCATAGTTATATACATACAGTCATGTGTCCGCATTCATGTGTGCATAGTAACATTTCCAAAACAAAAAAACAAAGGTCATTCAATATTATTTTCCCTATATAGTTATTTCTCAATGTATTTTCTTAGGTTTTAGGTTGTTTTTTATGTCCATTTAAAAAATTAGTTCATTGTGTCTATTTAAATCTGGATCTTTGTGTTTTTGATCATGAGGATTTTTTTCTTTTATGCATATGTCGCATCTGTCTCTGAAAATTTTTTTTGAGTTCTGGCTCTCGAGATTATTTTTTTCCACTTTATTTGTGGGGTTAAGCCACCCTCCAACAAATCCTAATAATGCTTTTGACAGTGTCGTTTGGTTCTTTTTTACATTTATTTTTGAAGGACTAGCGATGGTTATAAAGTCGGTGTTTCCAATTTCCCCGCCGATATTCCTATGTATATCTTTTCTCCTCAACATTCTCTTTGGGAAAATTGTTGCCTCATATATTGCATTTTCCGCCATGCATACTCCTTCAACTGGGCACTCTGATCCTGTCCTGCAATTGCATGTTGATGTTTTCATTTGGGTTTGTATTATGATTTTGTATTAGATTATCATGAAGGTCTCTCAAGATTTTACTATTGTGTGAGCTAATAATTCTCCATATTGTTCATGCAAGAATAGCTCTTTAAATTCATCTTTTTTGAATATCTTTTTTTTAAAAGTTCATTTTTACTACAGTGTTTTTCTATTAGTTTTATTATTTACCTATATTAATACTAGAAAGGTTACAAAAAGGTGGGTTGAACCATATAATTTTCCTTTTCCTATTTTTGGGGTTTAGTGGATTTTATTAACTGACTTGTCTATATAATTTAGTGTTTGTTTAAATTTAGAGGGCTTTATTATATTCCGATTTATTTTGGTTAAAAAATGGTTTTACTAGAGAGAGTTTATTTATTCTTGCATTTACTGTATTTGGAATTTGTTTAATTATTGATTTCAGGTGGTTATAGATATTTATATATATGGGTGGTTTTTTCCTTTTGAAGGGGTTTATAAGTGTTATTGTTCAGATTAAATGTAACGTCTAGGAAGTTTACTATTTTTAGGTTGGAAGAAATTTCTGATTTTAAACCCTAGAAATTTGAAAGCCTTAATTATTTTCTTTTGTTGTTGGGATGTTAACGGACCATTGGTATCAGGTACAGCAACCAGTTCATCATCTCTGTATAGTCCTATATTTTGAGGGTCAAGGAATCTACTTAGGATATCTAAAATGTATATATCTATTAGGTCAATAGCTATTTGAGCTGAATCAATGATCCCATTAACATCAAGTTGTCTCTGTTTTTTTTAATCCAAGTAGTGTTATTCAGTTTTTTATAGACTATAGACTGTCCATTATTATTTTTATTTCTTCATCAGCAATATCAGTGTGGATTTTTGGCAAAAACTTAATCTATTTTCTAATAATATATATATATATATATATATATATATATATATATATATAAAAATACTCTTAGTTTTCTCTTTTATGTTTCCAGGACTTTTGCATTTGAACTCTTTCAAAGATTTAATGGATCATTTTGTCCTTCTAGATTATTATATTGTTTTATAGGAAAGATTTTGTATTTATCAAACTCTGATTTTCTTTTATTTTATAATGTCTGGACTAAATTAAATATGAAAGATAGATTTTGGGTTGACATTAAACAGTAGATAATCGTTTTTAAATCCCCATATAGTGATTATTTACAACAAATTTATTTAAATAATGCAATTTCGGATTTCTTTGTGTCACATGGAATAAGTGTTTAAAATAATTACTTTTATAAGTAACCAAGTAATCATTTTGAAAATATTGACGCTGGATATCAGTACTTTGTATAAAAATTTCAGTGATTGGACTAAAACATTAAGTTTTAAGATTCTTCAGTTGATATTTTTTTTTTTTTTCTTATCTCAAATTAATATTTTTTCAGATATATTCTACTGCAAACAATTCTTTTGGTTTCAATTTTAAATAAATACCTTTTATTTTCTGGACTTTTATAAGACTTATATAGAAGTCTAGTTAGGAGCTAATATTTAAAAAAAAAAGGTAAAAAGAAATTATTAATTTTTTTTTTTTTCAATCTATTTTTAAAATTAATCACAGAAACCTTTATAGACAAATAACAGAGCTCAACAGCATTGTTATAGATTGAGGTCAAGAGGACAAATTTTATCTTTTGTTTAGTTATCAGTTGCATCAAAAAGTGAGCCCACCCCCACAACGCTGGGGATGATGTTGACAGGTAGCATGTTTTTTATTAGACAAATTTTGTCATGAGTCAAGCTAGATGCTAGAAGCTGGAGAGGGTGAATGGTGCCAATAATTGTAGGTCTAAAAGCAATAATTTACCCTGAGGATGGAGAGTCAATATTCAAGTCGTATTTTGAAGGGAAAAAATAGCATTTTGGACATACAAAAATCGGGTAATTATAATTTGTAAATACAGTAACAAGTTCATACAAAAAAAGGATTGTTTTTAAAAGGACTCTTCAACCACATAACCTTTAGTAAATAAGAGACAATGTTTTGTGGCAAAGAGTTTTTCAGCCTAATTCAAAATGTGTGTTGAGTAATAGATGATATTGACACAGAATACTGCCTACACTCAACTAAACACTGACCAATGACCATTGAGAAAACATATATATATATATATATATATATATATTAAATATCCATTTTTTTTTACAACTTAGGGTTTCATATAGAACACAATCTCCAAGTGCTCAGTAGAGACTGATTGTTACATAAATTTTAATAAAAATATCTAGTTAACGCAATGTTGGCGCAGTCAATATATCATATGGCAGATTATTGGTTTAAAAAAATTGTATTTAAAATAGATGGGATTTATATTTTATATTTAAAATAAATGGGGATTAATGGGTTTTTAAAAACATTTGTATTGAAATAAATTGACCTATAACTAAAAAAAATTATTATATATGTTCAACATAAGAAAAGTATACAGAATAAAAATTAAAAAAAAAGTTATAATATACACTAGTAATGAATCTGGATCAACGTATTTTCAAGGTTTTTATTTTTATGCCTATACGTGACCATCAATTCATTTCTGTTGTTTAGGGTTCTGTAGGTTAGGGTTATTTAAGTATTGTAAGATAACTAATTTTTCTACAAGGCAAAAATTACATCTATTGCCTTTATTATTGTAAGATTTGTTTTTGCTACAATATCCCATGTAATAATGAGTGTGTTAGCATTATTCTTTAATTGCCGTCAATGTTTCCAAAGAAAATGCAATTCATGTATCTTACATTACACTCACAGCACACACAACACATATATATATATATATATATATATATTAGTGGTAAATATACACATACATATGCGTGTATATAAATATATATACATAGGTGCATACACATACATTTTTTATTATTATATATATATATATATATATATATATATATATATATATATATATATATATACACAAAGTAAACAAACAGTA